>JABFPT010000594.1:8907-25882 GCA_022817245.1 Nixonia krombeini | reverse complement strand
TGTACGTATTTTTTAATAACTGGAGATGTACATAGCGATATCTCCATTTAAGAATTTACGCAAATTGGTACAACAGAAAATTACATTTCCAACTGATTGAAGGTTCGAACCCTTGATGTAACGCTTTATTAACGAACCCTCGTTTTCCCCTGTGTTATAACGCCAGTTGTAATAACGTCGTTAATAAACTCTGTTAACGAAGAAGACTACTTTATCTAATACTTTCCGATAATGTTATGTAAATACAACGAATATATAAGTGTAAATGACGTTATGTAACGAAACATAAAACTAAATGAGTGATACTTAATGCAGGAAGACGTTTCCCATAAATTTAATTAATAAACAAAACAATATATAAGAATGTATATGTACAAACAACGTGTATAACAATCTGTATTACTCATTGAATTATGTACGTTGTTCTGAAAACATCGCTATATATAAGTTATTGTTACCTTCAGACATAAGGTAATTCTTTCTATACAACTCAGTAACTAATAATTCTCTGAATTCTAAGAAAAAGTTGAATGCAATTAATTGAGTTAAACAAGTAACAAATTCGATGGAAAAATGTGATAAGCGGAGCTGAGTTAAAGTGTGGGAATATTTCGTAACTCTTCATACGAATTTAACAACGAAGTGAAATCAGTTGATTTGAAATTCCTTATCTGATTATGCGTCGGTAATCATCGGCACGTGAATCGGCAGTTTGAGTCGCAATTTGTATTTTTACGTGGTCTTCGCAAGGTCGCAAATATTCGTCACGGTGGATCATTATTTTTCAGGCCCTTAATAAGGACGCTTTCATTTCATTATTATCTCGCATGCCATAATTACTTATAACGCAATCCAGTCTCACACGAGATGCGATACATATCGTTCTCATTCGAACGTGGAAGCATTACAACGAAGAGTGTTAAAAAGTTACGAGTGTTTGATGAAATTAACGGACGATGAGCAGCAATTAAATCATAATAATGGTTCCCTCGATGAGCGTCCTCGACCGGAACACCTTTTTCGTTGACATTCGATCAATCGAACGGCACCCGAGCAGTGCATTGCGCATCTCCCGCTGGAATGCCATTGACGGCAATGACGACAATTCCGCTTTGGCGGGAGGTGGCACAAATGTTTAGCAGACGGAAAATTGCTCACATTTGCGAAAATGAGTAATGTCAAGACGATCTCTTCTTGAACATTTTCTAAGAACGTCAACGAAGTGTCATTTGTTAATACCCGGAGTTCCTCGCTAACGCCGCTTTTGAAAGTAATACTTACCTGGACGGAGTTGACGCTTAGTAGACGCTAACCAGCGTCAGTTTAACGACACTCCTGGGACTTAATTGACTCAACAATAAGCATCGGTCAACTCTTAGCGGATAAGACGAGAATCGTCACGTTAATCGTTCTATCCTTTCTCACAAAACGAGAGTCGCATATGACGCACATGATTGCGCAGTAATTTTCCCAGTTAATTGCCCAATATGAGTTAGACACGACGAATGAGCACGCTCATCATTGATCACACTTCGCACTATGTAACATCAGCGTAATAGCACAATTAAAACCAAGCTTCAATTATTTTAGCATTATCTTACGGTACCGAGGAAACGAGAGATAATTGGAAATTAAATTTTTGATCGGTGGTATTGAGCGACGCGTTTTTTGTTTTAGCGTCATTGCGTATTTTTTTCCATTTTTAACTGCATTTTCTCTTTCGGAGTCGGCGAACGGGAAACGATGGACTTCTTCGGCGTTTAAAGAGCGTCAGAGCAGATTTCCATCCGCCTCGTAGACAACAAAACGAAAGCGACCAACGGGCTGCTCGACAAATTAATCCGATATGATGATGATGATGAAACTCATTCCGGTGTGCCCGTGTCAAAGGAGCCAATTTAAAAAGTCCCTTTTCCAAGATCACCCGACATCGTCTGCTCATCCCTCTCGGTTAGCGAACGCTCTGAGTACGGGAGAAATAAAATATACACCCATCTCAAATTGCTAAACTTGTCTGCACTTTGTTCCGTCATCGCTTTCCGATCTCCCTTTAGTTCCTTTTGCGATTAGCTGGATAATAACTTTATAGTTTTCACTTTTTTCTGTTTGCTTGTCATTCAGATTCGTTTTCTTTTACATCAGTGATAAATTTGGGAGAACAAAAACGTAAGTTTATTGAAAGAAATGTTTTAATGAATATTTAAAAAAAAATATTCTAATGTTCTCCAAAAACGTCGTAGATTCTTTTGAAATGAAAAATAGGCGCAGTTTCGTACAAACTGGTGGAGAAATTATAAATCAAGCGAAATTGTGCAATTACTCCGCTCTCTTTCATTGATCATTATTTTGACCAAATTGGAAAAACCGTATCGGTATGTAATTCCACGCAGTGCTATCCAGTCTTTGCGTTAACCCAGACTTCGTATTTTGCGTACTACTGTTACCGACCGTGTAACTTTATATCTGTCGAACGTTCTATACAAAGTAGAATCACTGAACAAATGCACAAAGGCAAGTCCATTACTCGCGATCACATATCGATTACGAAATGCGATCGTTTGCAAGATGTAAGGTTTCTCAACGGTTTTATAAGCGTCTACGTTGTGGGATTATTTCAGCGATACTTCAACTCTGATTGTCGTTTCGCGATGATTATTGTCGTATCCAATGGTATTCATTTTCGATTGAGTGTGAAGTGTCGACTTTTTTCGCGGTTCGCCGGACTTGGAATCAATCAATTGATGGCACTGAGATGCGATACTACGTTGCTGATACGGAAGTTTTCCCGTCGCTCGTGTATTTCACGTCAGTTGATTAGTGTGCCAGTTGCATACAATTATAATGTATACATGCATGTGTTGGAAGGACGTGCACATTACACGTCCTTCCTTTTAAACAAATATAATCATGTTACATTTCATTGACTGAAAACTTATATCCCTAAATATAGAAAACGTTTGTAGGAATAACAGGAAATGATTACGAGATTGCTGATAAACTCGTGAAACTGAATTTTTAATTTGTGCCACATTTTACTGGACATGTATATGTGTTCTTGAAAAGTAACGGCATTTAAAACAGATAATCAGCTTTGACTAATTTCAAAATGTAATCAAAATGCATATGCAATCGTTTGATCTACTTCTTTTTAATTCACATTGCCTGAATATACATTCTAATGAGTGCTTAAGAAAAAACAAAGACAGAAATGATTGCAATACTGCAGGTGGCAGTCACTTAGACTGCGTAATCCGAACCTCGTCTAATTAACAGGAGTACGCGCACAGACAAGAAAGGGCAATTATTGAAACACTGAAACTGGCCGACGCATAAGAAAATCTTATCATCCGCTGAAGAATAATTGAAGTAGGAATAATTATTTCAAGAACGAGAAAGTAGGATGCGGCAGCGAAAGGCGCAGAAAGGGAAAGAAAAGGGGGAGCCCGGTGTACAGCGTACACAGACGAGGGTACGCTTTTCGACGTTAGACATTTGATTAATAGCATCAGCGCTCATTGGTCACGCTACTAATAAAGGAGCGTTCACACGTATTAAACCGCGAGCCGCTGCGCGCTCGTTCCGAATTGCTTGGCCCGATCTAACGAGAGAATGGCGTGCCGCGCTCATAATTGAAGCGAGCAGCTACGATCCAATCGTTCTTAATCATTCAAATTCATCTTGGCCGCGAGAACGGATGCCGTATTATAATGTGACCGTTTTGCGACCTTCGCGAAACGATACCTTTTTTAATGATCGTTTTGCCGACGAGCGGTCAATACCAGCCGTGTTGCGAATATGCGCGGGATGACGCGATTTCTTCTCCGAGTCGTTGACACGGAATAAGGCGTTGTCGGTGCGACTTACTTGGTCAAAGATAAAGCCCGGCGTAAAAGGAGAAACGAGCGCGCGCGCTACTCTCGGGGAAGTGACTTGGCCATAAATTAATTCTGTCGCGCGCGCGCGCGAGTGAGGGAGATACGTGTATAGAGGGCGCAGTCAGGGGAGCCGAATCGCGAGACCCAAAATGGCGGAGATTACACGAAATTATGCAAATGCACTGCATTGTAAAGTGGCCGAGGCTGTTTTTCGTTTTATTGGACTGGCCGCGCTATCCTCGCCGGTATAACAAAAGGTTAGCTAACGCAGAAACAAAGGGTGGATGAGAGAAGGAGAGGGAGAGGGAGAGAGAGACGGAAAATCTGAGGGAGGAAAAGAGGGTGGGAGTGGATCTTCCCGGGACACACATGCAATGGATTTAACAACGTCCCCATTACGGCATTACTCTTGCCCCAAGAATTTCTTTTATTTCAGCGCCAATTCATTCTCATCCCTTTTTGGTTACTCGCACGCTCGCCGGTCGCCTCTTCACCCGCTTCTTTCACCCGCCCGAAATAATGTTGGCTCGATTACCGCGTCGCTGCTTTACGCGCTCGACTTTCCGAAGGGACTATGGCGTCGGCCGAATTTCCCGTTTATTCGGACTGGTGCCGTCAACGCAGCTTCTATTACTCTTTGCCGGACAACTTGGTACCTTTCGCTGTGGCCTTTTTAAAGGTGACAAAATCTCCCCCGAAGGACATTCCCCTCTCGTGGGTTAACTTACAATTAATTAATTGACTAGTGGTTCCGCAATTCACGCGCCGAGTCAAACTTAATTAATTATTCTCCGGCGCAGCGACGAAAAGCTGGGCTGGGAGTGGTATTGCGGAGAGGGAGGGAGGGACGGGATGAGAGAGGTCTCCTTGAACGGATACTTTGCAACTCGATTTTCAACTTCGGCATTTACCCGCGCCTCGATAAATTATATCGCAAAACGTTGGCCGATAATTTTCGAACGGTGCTTTCAATGGGAAAGAAAACGAATGAATGACGTCGCGATCGGGCCATTAATTATGCGAAAAGCCGGTGACACTCGACGCCGGAGATCCATCAGAGTATTGTTCTCGCTAAAGGAACTTAACTGCGAATTTCCTCACGGTCGATGCCGCATTATAATCCCTCATTTGCAAACGATTCGTTGTTTATTACCCAACGATGAAGGTAATTATCGGAAAACCGTAGCTTCTTTATAGCTGAGCGTATCTCGGATTTTCGTTATGCAGGTACTTTACTCAATTAAACGATGCAATTAAAATTGTAATAGCGTTCGTCCTTGCAGAGGAAAGGATGAAAGAACATAAGACGTGGCTTGAGGTAAAAGGAAGAGGAAAAAGTAGCGGCGGTCGGCGATGGTAGTAAACCGTAACAATGGGCAGAGAATATGGTTATTGTCGATGATTGTACTGATTAATTATAAAACCGGTAACAAGCCGGTGAGTCGAGGATCGGAATTCTTTCTTTCAAATTGCCCTCGCACGAGTACAATGGGAGACATAACGAATTTCGCCGTTGCTGTAACTCGTCCGATGACAGAGTGACGCAGTTACTTCCATAAGCAGTTTCATTGAAACATTTTGCGAATGAAAAACTGCTCTAGTATTAGCTGTTCGATCGCGTTACATTTTATGGACTGCGAACGTCCCCCATGGACCTATTAGAAAAGTGCTTTTTGCCTTTTTTTCCCCGAGAGCAATCTTTCTTTAGCACGGACATAATGTAATTACGATCAATCGGGGCGCTTGTCATTAACCCCTCTCTGGCGAGCAGCGCGAAGTTGCCGGGCGGAATGTCGACCTGTTCGTCTTCTTGGACCATTGTCCCTTCTCATTCATTACCGTGTTACATGTTGGGTACGAGATGCGATGGCCGATGGAAAAAGGAGCAGCAAGCAAGCGCTGGCGGTTCAGAGAAGGCAGCGGAGAGCAGCTACTGTGAACGGCGATTTTTGACCTCCGGCTGCCCGGCGTCAAAGGGCTTTAAAGGAGCCGCACTAACCCCGACCATCCAAGTCTCATTTATTTCACGTTAAAGGCAAAATACCCGTCGAATTTGACCAATGATTTAAACCCTTGACTTTCGCGTTGCTGTTCCCTTTTTGCCTGATAATATTGCATGCGTTTTCGCATATCTTCGACCACCGCTGGACGCCGATGTTACCATTTAACCAAAATCGCGGTCCTGATAGTTTTGACCGCCAATCACCTTTTATTACCGACGATTCCTTTGCATCACTGATCGCGAAGAAGGATCGTTTATTTCGCGCAAGTTGTATTTCCTTAAGACTCGTTTCCATCGAAGAAAATTCATCTTTCAAAAGGTCATCTCGAAAACGGCGATCGACGCTTCCGTGGTGGAAAGGTCATCGTGCATTATCCAGCCGCTCGCGGTGGCTTCATCCCGCAGCTTTCAGTAAATTATCGATGCGATTGCTACTGAAACATCTCGAACGTGCGACCGCCGAAGGTCCATCAACGAATTCCTTCTCTCAGGTTCTTACTTCATTTGTTGCGCGATTTCATGCTCCTTCCTCTCCACCTCCTCTTTCTCTTATTTCGCCAAGGTACGAGTCTGCGGTGCGTACATACCTTTTTGTTGTTTGCTCGGCAAAATTGCTCGCCCCCTTACCTTGGAAATTGACCGAAGATTACGGCCGAGCAAAGTTTGCTCTGCGGCCGCCACTTCGACTCTACATCGCCACAAAACATTGTTGGTTTTCTTCGCCGCTAATCCTTTCGCTTCTTTCCGCCACTTTCTTGCAGTCAATCAATTCGATGATACAGATTTGTTTCTTTTGCGCGTTCGACGATTCCTCAAATTATGAGGCTTGCCGGTTTATTCCACGCTGATCTGCCGCTGCGGCGATCTCCTCCACTTCTGGTACAACAAGCATGTTCGCAAATATTCCGATTTCGTACGAAATGTTCATTTCTCATTTCACCCGTTCCGTGTTTCGGCAAATCTTGGCTAGTCGGATGACGTATGGAAGACGATCGGCCAGCCCGTTGTCCGTAATTACCACTTGAAAAAACCAGTTCTCCGTTTGGCGGATTACAATGGCGAGTGGAAGTTTTCTGAAAGTGTGCAGTCCTCGCGGATCACTTGTCAATTGATACATTTCGGCAAACATCTGGCTTAACCGAGGCTAACAGAGTCGTGGCGACGAGCGGCCTATCGATCGAATTACGCTGCATGGGATACATGTATCTCGCAGCGGGAATCGTATCGATGTTGGGATCGGTTACAGAATCAACGGGATCGGGAGGGACGCGATATCGGATTGCCATAAAACGTCATGATTAACGCAAAGTAAACGAATATAACATCGCGCGACCGCAGTCTGTTCTGTAGCAATTTAAAGTGTACCCCGGACGCGGTTTCCTGTATTTGTCTCATATTCCAGTCACGCTACGCGCGTGTGCGTGCACCGGCTGAACTACGATTCACACTGGACTTCGTTGCGACACATTGTACATGATACTTTGCGGATATCGTTAACTGTTCAGCGAGAACGCTTATTTCGGTTTGTTTCTATAAATATTCATCGTCGTTATAATATTATCTTACGCAACGATTGAAGTGTACACGATGCGGGGAATTTCGTCATGCGATTAAAAGAAGCGTATCGCGGCCATGTTTCAACGACCTCGTTATCCGATGTCGTATCAGAAGATCGTTTTATCACGTCTTCTAATTACTCGGCTCTGCCCCCACCTTCACGTGCGAATGCGCAAGAATCGAAGTTCGCTAGCGAATATTCTCGTGCGCTCGTTCACACTTATGCATAGGCGTGAGTGTAACAGCGGGTTTGCTTATATTCGCGAGTCGATGCACGGCAGGACACACAACATATGATACATATGGGAACGTTAGCTCTGTGGTTAGAAGCCCGTAGCGTGTGGTGAGTGGTGAAGCCAAAAGGATAGAGGAATAGAGATGGCGAGAAAGAGGAAGCTAAAGAGGAAGGGAGAGAGAGATAGAAGAGAGTATGTAACAGAAAGAAATGAGCAAAAAGTTGCATCTAGAAGATGATTTTGAACGTCAGAATTAATTCAGTTGTTTATTGATCGCGCGCAAAGAAATATTAACGCGGTTACGAATGATTCGAATTACATCCAAGTTTCTAACGGTAAATAATAAAATGAATAGAAAAAGTATTAATAAACGTAAAATTACAATTTTATGTTGCATATCCAAAATGATATTAATTTCCGTTGTATGGATGATTTTGTCGGATCAACGGAAAATTATATTGTACATACAGTAAAAGATTTAGAAACGTAGACAGTGCGCTTTTCAATGGCGACGATAAATGTTTTCATAAAATAGCGAGCAATTTAGTCCGCTCGTGTTCATTAAAGAATTGTCTTGGATTCGGAGAGAGCGGTGAAATAAGATCGAAAGAACAAGGGATTAATGATGTTGAATACATTCCGAGACTGTCCGAGGTCACGGATGATGGATTCGCCTCTGATCGTCAACTCGCGAGTCAAAACGGAGCCCGTTTCGCGTTTGAGGGGCTAAGAAGCAAGAAGAGGCTGTCGGAGCGGTAACGCGAGTAATAAGTGCATCGAGCGTTACCTCGGGCGGTAATAAAATTTCTGGAAGAAGCAAAACGCGCGGGGGACGAAGGGAAGGAAGGAAGGAAGGAAGAGGTGGGAGATGGAGAAGAAGTTAGCGCGCTACGAGGGTGCCGAGATACGGTTCTCGGTAGGGCCGCAAAAACGCGCTGGCGAGAGTAATTTTTCATTTGTCGTCCTCTCGGTTTATTTGGTCCGGTTGTCCCGTTCGCTACCACATTCGTGCGTGGTGGCTCGGACGAAGCATAAATCATGCATCACGCGGGGGTAGCGAAGCTATGGAGAAGAATAAAAACTTAATTACCTTCATTAAGCAAAGCCTGCCAGACTGATACGCACCGATTGCCCTGCCTTCTTTATCCTTTGCTTCGTCATACGCACTTGCCGCCGCATCCTTCGACCCGTCCGCTCTTACCTGCCCTTGAATTGCACGGGAAAACCATTCGGCCGTTCGGCTCGAAAGAGATTGATGAATTTCGGCTACATACACGGGAAACAATAAATTGTTTCACATTCGCAGTATGCCCTGGCTTGCGCGACACTGCGTCTAACGCCTGTATCGAGGCAATTTGACCGCCGTTTGGGCGAGTGAATCACAAAAGTCCGGCAACCGGCGTGCGAGATAAGGAAAAGGAATCTGTGGTAGTCGTCTAACTGAACGATTCGACGTAGCGTTTTGCGCGAATGTGTACCATAATGGACACTGGTGATAACGACGAGGGTTTATGGTTGTATTGGATGCGGCAATCAGAGGCAATTACAAATTGTATTATTTTTAACGCCGAGCGGGCGGCCAGCGCGTGGTCGCAGCTGCGGCAGAAACGTGAGGTAGTGTGGCGCGCACATGCACACCCGGGTCCTGCTACGGCACACGGTAAGGCACGAGATATTATACAATGGCTCCCCTAATGACTCGGCAGAGAGCCGCCAAAGCCGCGTTTCGTGCTATTTTATTTTACTTCCGCAGGCACCCTATAGCTCGCTATTAATTGCCGTCGCTCCGTGTGCCAACTTTGCCGCAAATCCATCTCGGCCTCCCGGTGTAGCCGCACGACAGGCCGGCCGAAACTCTCGCTCGTAAGCTCTTCCATCGTTTTTCCCGCTCGAAAAATATACCACCGACCGCCGCTCCTTTCATCACGCTTTTCTTGCTTTTCAACGTAGCTGTATTAAGTGGCCGTTCTCTTTCACCGTTACGTAACGCACGACGACTAAAATGGCACTTTACCGCAAAATGGTACTTTTATTACATTTCATGGCACGTTGCCGCAAACGCGTGCGCGATAGGAATGAAAGGTCGGAATAATTATCAACCCACGACATCAATAATAAATATCTGTCAAACGTAAGTCAAGAAGTTAATTAGCCGCGCTCGTGCAGGAAAGAGTGACAAATGAACGTTGCCAGTTGCGACACACACGGAAAAAGGACTATCAAGAACGGAAAGTCACGTTCGCGTCAAGGAAATGTTGCACAGAAAACATCCCCGAATTCCACTTTTTTCTTTCCCTTCATTCGATTTGGTCTAACCGATATTGACATCGTGAGGTTCACATTTGCTCCTTAAGACGGTGCAAACTATCCAAATGATATTGCTGCAAATGGGAAAACGTCGTGCGTGCACGCATAGCCGCGAGACGCAATTTATGCCGTTTTCCCTTCACATCGCGTTTAGCTACAGTCAGCAGTATCTTTTGTTAAATGGACTCCCCTATGTATTTAACGAAGCGATGACGATAATGAAAGTTCACTTTAATAACGGCAGCCGTGATAATTGTAAAGAAGAAAGATTCACAGCTAATTTTCTAAGACTGCACTTCTTATTAGCGGGTTACGTGCAGAAATGAAACGGTGAGTTTCTCATGCATTTGTGTCATATCCGTATGTTATTCGTTTCGTATATATCTCTACACATGTTTCTCAGTTAGTGAGGAAAGACAACATATTGTCATTGACTGAGTTGAAATAAAGGCACTCACCGATTTTAGTTACTATGTTATTATGTTTTAACGTATCTTCTTCATTTTCGACACAAATAATGTATACGTGTATGTTTGCACAATTAAGTGAACGTTAATCGATGAGAAATTCGTAATAATATGAATATTTTGCAAATTATCGAAATTCCATTGGCACTTGTTCCTCGGTAAACCCGGTCCCACTGTTATCTTACTGCGCAAACAAATAAAAACAAAACGAACAATCTTCGTAAGCGCGGCACATCTTCGGCTTTGTCGGTTGAGAATATTTCAGTAGCAATCATATCGGTAATTCGCCGGTTGATTGTCCCTGACCGCAACGGCGTTGGTCCACGAATGAGGAGCCAGACCTTGCTTTAGTTCATTCGTACCTTATTTAGCTGATCATAAAAATTTTAACCTGTTCGTGTCCCTTGAGGTAGGGTCAAGTTCGTTGTACGAAGAGAAAGAAGAGCAAAATCAAAGGATCAACGTAAGCGCTTCAACCGGTCGAGTAGTGATTGCGTGGAGTTTATACAAAGCTATCGAATTCGACGTCTTTCTACGACCGATGAGTTCCACTACTCGGGAAAACGTAATAAGGTACACTGATCAAGAAGTCGTCGTTAGAGTCTACTACAAAACGCGTTTTGACATTTCGAAATGGGACGTAAAAGACGTTAACGTTGGATATCACCGAAATAAACTGCTAATTCGCCCAAACGTTACGAGAATATCTCTCGTACATTTTGCGCTTAGCAGTTTTATCTGATGCTGGTCTGTTCGCATTCCGATTTACCAAAATGTAACACCGAGAGATTTTACACCTCTCAAGTTACGGAATACCGGCAAAGTTATTGAATTAGGATGATACACTGTTCCACGTCCGGCACGATTATGATCCTGGTGTTTTAAGATCATCGCTGGAACCGGCACGGTCAATTAGAGATCGAGATCGTCGCCCGTACCTCTTGCTCCATCTCCCTCCCGATGGCTTAGATCGGGTTTCCAACATGGGAGGTCCCCGGGATCTCTTCCAAGAGGATGATCTTCTGGAACTTCATAAGAGGCTTCCATTTCGTTCCTCACTCGGCAACAGTCGATAAAAGTAACGATATTTTTTTCGCCTTCGTCCTTGCAACGTATCCCAGCTTGTCCTTGCATTCTACTCGGGTCTTCCTCCACCGATAAATGAATTTCCAACGAACGTTGTTGAGTAACGCTGTGACGGGAATTTATAAAATATAACGGAATGGAAATCCGAGTTAGGCCGTGGATCTAAATCCGGATCGAGGCGGAACTGACAGGCGAGAAAGAGAACGACCGCGCGTCTAAATGAAATCGTTGCCTCGCATCCGTCGCCAGCGACGAATAGCACGACTAATCGATGGATTTGCAAGCTGGACGAGTGTACAACGTCGTGATCACGTGGGGATGAAATTTGTGGGGTTTCCACGATTCCACCGGCTCCAACGCTCTCCGACTCGCTAAATCCAGGCCACCGAACTGGAATAAATGAAACGCGTTAACGAGAGCTATCAGCCACGGACTCGATTGTGATAAAGCCCGACCTGCGGAATGTAACCAAGCACCGTTCAAAAAGCCGCGGAATTCTGTAATTTACCACGGCCACTGTGGCCGTTCTCACTTGATTTTTCTTCTCGCATGTGACACTCGCTTAGTTTTTATTCACGTGACATAGTAACAATGTGAATATCGATATTTCTCACGTAACGTGTAAACGTTAACGTGGCATACAATTTTTCTTAAATGACAAATTGCACGGTACAGTTGTCTCAGACATTACGTTCTAATAATTGATACACAAAAATGTAACTTTTATAATATATATACATAATTATTTATAATATAAATGTTTTATAATATACACGCAACAATGTTGAGAAGTGTCGAGGCAATTAAGAGTAAATCGCTCTACGGAACAAACGGGTGAATTTTGGTTTGAGAAATTAATCGGTTCTATAAGTGGATGTCGATGTGAATGTGCCTTGTATGCGATAACCGGGCCGAACAAACGTCGACGGGTCTCAGAACTATGCCCGATTACTCGACAGTGTCACAAACGAACTCGAGAGCATCCAGCCGAGAGGGAAGTGGAAAAGACGGATTTTGGTACCTGCTAGTAACACGAGCCGATGTGGCCAGAATGATCCGAGCACGTGTGAAATCGAGATTCGAGATCGTCTCTCGCGTGCGATGATCCCGACAAACATTGGCAACGCTCTCTCGCTCTCTTCTTGGGCCGGGGATAAAGCGAAACGATGGGAGAGCGAGAATTAGGCGGCCCAGTGAAGGAGACGAAACGAGGTGTCGAGGCGTCGGGAACGATTACAACATTTCCATAATACCAGTCACCGTTACGGAGACGGCGAGAAGAGAAACGCACTCTTCGACGGCACTAATCCGCCGATATAAGACGATCGATAAGTCAATGTGTGTACGTTGTGTGTTTAGAGAATTGGGGAAACATCACGCTCGATATTGTATGTTTTCATACCGTGGTTTAGAGTCATGTTAAATCGGCAAGAAAACAAACAATTTGAGAGAAACCACAGCGATTTGAAGAGCCTCGATGAAAGATTATTTGACGAGGCACGGGTAGGCACGTGAAAAGGGCTTTGGGAAGAGAGAGAAAATATGGTATTCACGCTATAACAGTTCGTAATGAGGCGCGATGTTGCCTCGAGTAGCAGGTATATTTGTCGGTCCGTTGCGAATTGTCGATGACTCGCAACGCTCGGGGAAAATCCCTTGGAGCATTGTATACTCGCTGACGAGAAATGGGCGGGAAATGCCGCCGAAACGATGCGGCTAATCCTGCGTTTGTTGACTAAATAAAGGATTGCACGTTTCCAAGCCAGTTATACATCTCGTTTTCCCTTCTTGCTCCTCTAACGAAAACTTTCTCAGTCTGCGTGTATAAAAGCGTTTAAGTGTGAATTATCCTGCGGGTTGATCCGCGCTTCAATCCATTGGAAATCGTGCAAGAAACGCGCGAATCTGCGCGCAAGAGCAGCGGCGGAGGAACATCTGTCGCGAACTTCATCCAATGTCCGATATTATTACGCCACGTTTCTCTGGTCGACGCATGATACATGCGAGCTCGTGCGCGCAGAACCGAGCTTAAAGGACGCTTTCTGGTAATGAATTGTGTTTCGTTTCCACCGCCCCGAAACATGCAATTTCAACCCTCAACCCGCTTAATTAGGCGGAGACATCTGTGGGCAACGGTTCTCCGACGCAAATCGCGTAACCGACCCTATCGTCGCAACGCCAATCCGAGGGGAACGTCGATGAGAATCCCTGGCAAGTGACGCTGCGCAGCTGGGAGACGTCACGTCTTCCTTGGATCTACGTAATTTTATACTAATCTTCTATGGCGAAGATGAGAAAACGTTTTATATCTTTGCCAATCGCGGCATAATCTTTTCACCTATTACAGACGTACGATCTGGTATTTGTTCCTGTTTTTTCCTACTGCACGTGGGAAATTGGGATTTTTATACCGGCAGAGATGCTTTACATACGACCACTATTACCTTTGAAGATTCGTTAGCTTAATCCGATTAACTTGATTGTGCGAAGTCAATTGTGCTTCTTATCAACGGAATATTGAAAACGATAATGATAATAATAGCAGTGATGGAAATGGGCTGGTAACAACGATGACGATGATCACATCACAATGGTAATGATTATAACGGCGATGTTGATGATTTGAAAAGGGGAAAGGTCGAATGTTTTAACGAATAAGCCGCGATGACTGATGGTACAGCTCCGTAGGGTTAAAGCCATTAAATAAGCTCGCTGCGGGAACGTTGTTTACGCGTCGGAAGTGGACTATAATCAGAGCGTGGTGCACAAAACCACAAGGCAACGGTATTACTGTCATTTGAAGCTGAATGCCGAACTCCCCTCCAACGAACCTCCCTCGCAATGAGACTGGCTCGGTCAAAATTAAATGGCTGAAATCGTCGCGTTATTGTGGCTGCTAGGTACCACTACGACGAGCGTGCACCGTGCAGGAACGCCGTTCCCCTTTTCAAAACAAGCCTTTTTGGAATAGCCACGATACCTGGCTATATAATCGGCTAGAATCCATCGCCACCCCTCGACAGTCGACTTTGCCTCGCGTGTGCGAAACAGAGCCTGTTTCGGCATTCCTCGAATGACCACGCGCCCACGCAATTACGTCGATTCTTGCCCCAGCTCTGCCGATACCCGGCTTTAAGGATCGATGCGAGTACTCACAATGGTAATAGCATCTCGAGCATCCTTCGGGAATCTCTCGTGACGGCATTTGCGTGTTATGAGAGGGAGAAGGAAGAAAGGCGGGGAAAGCTCGTCATGAATTTAGGCACGAAATCGCAACGTACAGGAAGGGCAACTCGTAAACGACAGCATTGGTGACAGCATGGGTCAGCTTGGACAGTGGCGATTGTCGCTATTATGCGGTAGACCGGGAAATGATGCCTTTACGGTGGCTACTCTAGGCTTAATTTATCGCTTTATGGCCCTGCCGAAGAGATCCGAGAGGGAAGTGGGCCGAGCGCGAGCGAGACAAATGAAGCACGAAACAAAGGGCCAGCGCGGGACTGACGACGCAGGGTGTGGTGTGTCTGAGGTATATCAAAACCGGTGACCGCGGCCATTGTCGAGTACGTGAGTCATTGTTACAACCACTGAAGTTGATTTAATTGGATTTCACTCGAATGTTTCGCGCTCCCGCTACACCGTAGGTTTCTCTAGCTATTTGCCACTTTGTTCCTGCGCGTCTTGTAAGAACAAACCGCGGTACTCGTTGGCTGGAAGGAACGTTGTCTGCTACAGAATTTACCATCTTTTGTTATACGCGTATCACCATACCAAATTAACAATCGCCAGCGATGTTCATCTCTCTCAAAACCAGACTTTTTTTTTAACATTTGTACTAACAAAAAAGTAGTAATTTTTGAAAAAGTTAGTCATATATTCTATCCAATTTCATACGTGAATTGAATTGAGCTTACAATTGAAAACGTTATCAAAATTTCACTTTGGCAATAAACACACGTTGTTTATAAAACGTTTGTGTAACGATGTCTTTGAGTCGTCGGCGTGCATCGCGAAGACTTGCGCGGCATAATCCGATCATACGCCCTCACAGGCGTTGGTCGATTATGCGCGCGACAAATGCGGGGGTTGTTCATCGAAGGAAAAGACAAAAAGGCGTGTCCGCGCAGTGTTTTTACAATTAGTATTATTACTTTAATGAGCCAGTTACTGAAAGAACCAGCGCGGCTATTGTTAGCCATTAATGGGCTACCACGTTTGCATCGCGAAGCCAGACCGCTCGGCTTTTATGCCACTGCCTATATTTCCGCACTCCTGCCAATTGCTTACGCGCGCGCGCACACGTGTAATTTAACCTACACGCAACTCGCTTTGCATACATTTTCGAACCTTATCTTCCCCTTCCCGTTCCCATAGATAACTGCGTGAGCAGCGCTGTCGATTCTGCTCGTTAACCGATCACACCATCGGATTCTCCGCGCTCACTCGAGACGATCGTTATAATTGCAAAATACATTTCGTAATGGCAAACAGACGTCGGCCGAAAATTATGATAATTCTCGATACGTGAGCAAACGTTAACAGTACAAAATGGCCACATCCTCGTTCTTCTCTAACCGGATGCAACGGGCCGGATAAATCGTCAACGTGAATTTTTGACGCTTCATTAGTCCGGGACTCCGTCGTGCCGCTGTCTCCGTGACAAGTTTGACAAATTATTCCTTTCGACGCTTCTTTCTTCGTCGCTCCTCCGTGCACGTTTTCTCCACAGATACTTGTCTTTATGGAAATGTCTGTATGTACGAAGATAAGATACCTTTTCATCGATCAGAAATCCACATTATAATTAAATATACATAAACCTTCTTTCGGTTTATTGATTCGTTTGGTCATTTTACTAATAAGCAGGTGACTATTTCATTATGGTAATTATGTTGTTACATTCAGTGCGTTGACACAACCGAACTGTTATTTTTGTATATATATATATATTAAAAATTTCCTCCTGTCTATAAACGTTTTTGAATAAAACACCAACATCATTACTCAATTAAAAGCGACTGAAAGTTTACAAAAAGATAAATGAAATATCTTGAACTGCCAATGTCGCTGTCAGCTCGTGGTAATGAAGGGTTGTGAGAAAGAGTCAAAAAATTTTGCTGGTTTTGTTTCTATAATTAAAATTAACGGTCGTCATGTTGCCAAATTAGTTGCTAATACGCATCAACGTCCCTCTTACCCTCACCCACCCCTTCGCGTCCGCTCTCATTCTCATCTCTTTCACCGTGATGGGAAGAGCATCGTAGCGGTAATTAAAAGATGGCAGCGCTACTGTCATCAATAAGTGTCACGCGGCGTATACGTATATATTTCGATACGATGGTCTCACTGTCATCCGTGTAGTGCCTTAATTATCTCTTCTCTCTTTGACCGCACCATCGTGTCCTGTAGCCAACGAATTATCGATGCTGGTCTCGATTAAGAGCT
>JABFPT010000590.1:10376-22435 GCA_022817245.1 Nixonia krombeini | reverse complement strand
GTTGAATGCGAATGAAAGTCTAGCGCGTTTGGTTTCCTAATTATCGCGACTTTATGAATATCGGAAACTTCTTCAAATATATTCCCAACTCACTGAAACAACTAAACGTGAAATGTATTCCACACCCGCAAAAATACTTTGCGTTAATACTTTCATTCAAAGTTCTCTTTCCGTGTTTTGTACAATCCGACGAAAAGTAATGTTTATTGCATAATTGACTGAGGAGATGCGTTTCAAATTGTACTCCCGAAGTTTCAAGCGAGTTGGTAATGAATAAAACAAGATGCGTCGTCTGACCAACGCATTACGTACTATCGAATTACGCGTTTGTTGAACTTGATAGAATTGTCAATAAATGAACAGACGATGCAGAATAATTTTCTGCCTTGTTAAAACTAACATGGCATACGTTGGAAATGCAACTGTAATATTTTCCATACCCTGCGTAAACGAATACTTATTGCAAAATGCTCGAACGTGAGTACAGTATACAAATAATTGTGTTTTTGGAGCTGGCGAGATGAAAGATTCGCTCTTTCATCAAAATTTCTAATCTCACTTCCATTTCAGCGTTTCGCCAAACTTGCGAAACAATGCAAACTCCTCTATAAATGCACCGCGATTATACATCGGCTTAACGCGCGTACCTAAACAAGTTACCACTCTTGTTCGGAACTCGCTCGAACTACTTGGAAATATCGGTACCGGGAGGATCGTTACTCGAGTTTCCGCGGGGTAACGCTGTCGAAGGCCGATTAATTAGCTCGACAAGACTCGGCCGGTGTAAAGGAGAGGCGGCCGTGTGTGTACGTAAGCGGCAACGCGGCCTGAAACGCTTAATGTGGCAGCGGCGTACGTATCGATCGCGCGTCACGGTTAATACATACGTGCGGATCTCCCAATTTCCCCGTCGCGAGATTCCTCTTTGAGGTGTACGCGCGTGTCTCGAAACTTTCTCGCTAATCGAAGACGGGCTAACCGAATTACGCTTCGCGGCAACTCGGTCGAACGGAAGGTTTAATGCCCCGCGAAATTAACAAACTTATCGGTGACCGGTGGCAGTCGAATCGGATTCTTGAGCCAAGCCGAGCAGTGGCTGACTCTGCGTGCCCAGAAGCGCGTTGCGGCGATCGTGAAGCTCTTCGACAATCACCTTCCTCCCCTGCCTTTGACAACCCGTCCCCTATCGTTTTGCGCCAACCGTGTATATCTCGACAATTTCTATCGAAATGTCGAACAGTCGAGCATTTACGCATTTCGGCTTTGATCAGTCATGCGTACTGAAGTAGTTGGCAAACTTTCCCGCGCCATTGCGGTTTTTCAATCAGATAATTAATTAAATAACCCTGTTTGTGAATAATTACTTAAGTAGCCATCGTAATTATAACAAGCCTTCGAACTGCCATGAATCGATCTTCGTCTCCAATACTTTTCTTGTTTTGTTAAATTTGCTGCAAAGTTTTATGAATATTTCGTCGTCTAAAAGCGTTGAAATAATTACGCGCGCTTTAATCAGCGCGAGCGTATCACTTCTTTTCCCATCGACGTATAAATTGGCACAAAGAGGAAAACGCACGCACGCTCGACACGGTCACGGCAATTGCGAAATGGTTGGATGCTCGAGCGGGTGTAGCAACGGAGCAGGTATTTAAACCTATCCCATCGAAATCTACTCGATTTGCTCGGTTAAGGTGGAATAATGAAAATTCAAGTGGGTAAAACACACCGCAGGAGCAAATTGCCAAAAGCGAATTTATACTGGCCGCTTTCACCGTCTGTAAATATAAAAGAAAATGCAGTAAATTTATGCCGCTCCGCGGAACCGACAAGTCCCATTAAGTCGCGACAAATTGGCTCGCATTATTTTCATTAAACTCTTTTATTTTTACGCACGGTCTTTGGTACGGAAAGCATAAATTAGCGGTGGGTGGACGCGCCCATGGCGCAACTCCTCGTCACGCTACGCTCGGCAAACAGCAACGGCACTGTTGATACATAGACAAGCCGTTCGATCCGGGTCTTTTTCGCATTTAAATCGAGGGCGCCACCACTCGCAAGTGGCGAAATTCATGCCAGCATCGCCAAGTCGTTGACACCCGCTATCGGACCATTTGAATGAACGCTAAACTTTGTTCCCACCACGGTATCCGAAAAGTCCGATGAATTTGGGCCGATCGTCTTTCGTTGGGCCGGTGACGGTAAGTAATGAAATTTTTTTTATCATAAGAGTATCACATCCACATTTATGAAATACATAATCCTTAATTTAATACTACAGATTTTCATTTACTTTACTTTGAACACTCGTAACAAAATGATTCGTGCACATATCTCTCTGTACGTCTATTAAGAGATTGATTATCTCTAAATGAGTAAAAAATAGAAAAGAAGTTCGTTGCCTATTGTCTTGGTTTCCCAACTGTGTCTTCAAATCACTCTTTGCTCCAGTTTTACCCTTTACGGAACGATTCATATGTCCGTCCGGCAAAAACAATTGATAGAGCTGTAAGACTCATACGTGCGGCGAACACAAACATGCTGTGACCGATGGACCCATATACGTGTCTCACATATGCCTAGACGCGTTCAACAAAATTTGTCATTTAATGACAATCTGTAATAACGTGATCATTAAAGAGAAATGTTTGATTAAACGTTTATGACTTTACTATTAAATTTGAAAAAATAGTAGATATTTAAATTTCCAATAAAAGATCTTAGTAAACGAATAAACATAATTTGGTATTTAGGAGTGCTATTAACGATCAGATGGTATAGGCAGAAATGTGCACTGGCAATTTCAAACTACTATCGCGACAGCAGGTGGGTTCCACGGCATGGTCGGCTTTGAACCGTCCCGTCCGCAAAGGATTAATCCAACCGTTGAAGAGGAAGGTTGACTCCAAAAAGGTTTGACATCCTCGAGATACTGTTGATGATGGAATCTTCAGCTTTAGAGCAAAGGACACAAAAGTTCCTTTAATTGAAATAGCGAGTTATCTCCACGTAAGAAAATTACAAATTTGAATAACTCGCGAACGTCATGATTTTAACAGTTTTCGTTACATTGTTATATGTAATGGTTGAATTATTATAAACAATGGTTATATGTATGTATCAATTACGCTCCATCACGTGTCAGCTTATCTCCAACACTCAAAGTCCAAACGTTACTGTCATATTACATATAAAGTTAGTTTTTTACGTAGACTTTTGTTTTACGTTTTTAGGTAGACAAGTTTTTTTATGTCGACTGTTTTCTTTTCTTAAGTTTACTTCTAATTAGGGATCGATGAATAATAGAAGACACTCAACAACAGGGCTCGGGTAAATATAATATTTGATCGATTTGAAACTTCAACATCTACCCAAGCAGAAATTTTACTAGAAGCATGTTCAGCTACAGAGAAAGCACTACCAAGACTAAAAACAGGCGTGCCTTCGGTTTGTGATGCAATAAACCGCTTGTGTGCCAACATGATCGTGCCATTTTCTCAGCTGCCAATAAATGCTTGCTTTCGCATTTAATAATGTTAAACAGATTTTGCTTTGTGGCATCAATGACGTAATATACACTGTTAGTAATATCGATGATAAGCGTATTACTTTACATTGGCAATGTTCGATTCACAATTACTCAAATTACTGTGACGGAAGAATGCTTTGAATATCGCTGCATCGTATATTACAAGCATTGCATTGCTTTAACTGTAAAATGTGCATTCGACGGCCGCCCACTTATGTAAATTTTGGAAACGAAGCTAATGCCGTGGCACGGCATGTTTCGCGTGCACGTATTTTCTAAAGTATTCGTGTGCTTTAGACTATGGCAGGAAATCAATACCGTATCAGTTACAAGAAACTGTCAAGTGTTTTGAGGTAACAGAGGAATATGGGAAAAGCTCATGTGCTCCGACAGATAACAGCCATGCAGGTACATTTCTCACGGAAAACGAAAGACGATCGGTTCGCATCGCTTTATCCAACGTCAATAAAGAGCAAGGTTATCCAGCTTAGGATTACAAATCTGCAGTATAGTATCGCGGCTATGAAATTCATTCCTCCGTAGTATTACTTTATCTCAGTCACGAAACTACGACAGCTGGGTCGCTGGCCTGCGTCGAGAGGTTCTTTTATACAAGAGATTTTCCGCTAAATAATGCCTCTTCGTAAGTGGAGAAATCTCTGATTTTCGCAATAAAGCGCCGCTTGACGAATAAAGACGACGAATTACGATCGCGCGAGATCGATTGGCTTTCGCGAACTGACGAGGCGTGCGAGAATCGTGTGATGGGGGAGAGGACGGGAGGAGGGTTGGTTGTACGAGTGGAAAGAGATTCCTATCCGGGTATCGGTCTCCGACTAACCAACGGCGGACTGCTCGGTCACGCGGAAAATGTAAAAGTAAAGACGAGCGTTTCCCGGTGCACCTGAGCGTCGCGCATCCCCCTTACTCGTGCAATAGTGCGGAAAGCGAAGAAAACAAGCTGACGAGACACGCGACCGTGACTGAAAAGTTGCGCGAAATAACAGTTACAGTTGCTTTTACAGTTCGACGTTAGCCGCGTTTTTGGAAATGGACACAGTAGCCAAATCCAATCCACTCTCGTCGCGAATGACTCGTCAAAAGTCCTATTAATATTTTTAGCCGAGGGAACGTCAGCGTCGAGTTAACTGCTTTCCTCGATGAATATGTTTCGCGTGAATGAATGTCGCCTTTGCGCAATCAACATTGGTATTGACGCGGAGGGAAGTGCAATCGATTGGTAACAGTTAGACGGTACAAGTTTTTTCGATGGAGAAATGTGAGGGAAAATGTTGTAAAAACAGTCGAGAACTCTAGAACTATCGCAGATCTATCCAGAACTGTGATAATGTTTTTTGGTTTTTTGAAAAAAGTGTGCTAATTTTCAGTTTTATAATTGTAATTCAACAGAAATTAAAGAATTTTTATGAACGTGAAACTATAATTACTGATATAATAATTTACTTCATTCAAATAATACTCTATTCGCGTAAATCAATTTATTCAAAGTTAAATTAATGCGATTATTTTGCATTACTTTCGCTGTGCAACTCACATGTAACGTATCGCATTACCGAAATTCAACGAGTTCTTTTCGTGGTAAATTAACATATTTCTCACTCTCCATATAGCTCCAATATACACCGCAGCGTTGAAAAGCCTCCCGGTGTTGCGTTTCACCTTTAATTCTCCATAGTTTTGTTTAACACGAAGCGGATGTAGAAGCACTTTTTTTATTCGGTGTATGTGAGTTAACTGGGGCATGGAGTTCGACGCGATAACCAACTACGTTATTACTCACTAGTTACCGAAAATAATGAAGCAAAAGCGATCACGAAAAAGAAGAATCAAATGGGTTGTTCGTCCACACGGGCGATAATGACGCTAGTGCACCGACGTCCCGTCACCAACGCGAAAATTCCCGAAAATGTGAAAAAAGCGTCGTTGGTCGATCAAATGGGAGCGCGTTCGTCGTTCGGTTAGCGAAAATCGCAAATCACTCACTCCGCCAGTAGCGTAATATGTAATCATCAGCGGCGGGCGACGCTTCACCGAGCAACTATGTAATTACAATTTATCGGTCGAACGAGCGTTGTAACATAATTTGCGAAAGAAACGAAAAACCGATTGGCTCGACCGTTCAATTCCATCGCACTGTTTCGTTGATTAAAGTTACACGTCATTTTTTGCCACTGCGAGTGCAATCAGACGCTCAAAACAACTGCTTAAGTTTATCCACGGTACGAAATAGCGCGCGTTTGCAATCGAGCAATTGAAAGTATGGCCGAAAAAAATGTCGTCGGAACTTAATTAAGTCGGAATCCCTTTTCCGTTTGCGCGGCCCGCACATGTTTTGGATTATTGGAAAACGTCGGCTATAATTCAGTGGAAAAGGAGAACGCGAGTTTGGCTGCGGCGTCGTATTTCCCGCTGGTTCACTCCCCTTTTTCTTTCTTACATTCCGCCCTCGCCGCCTCTGTCTTTTTCACTCACATCTATTATTATTTTTACTATTATTTCTCCCATTTTTCATCTTTTTTTTTTATTCATTTTCAAAATCAATAACGCAGTCGACCGAGACTGGGTCAAGTGGGCAGTGGTACACCACTAAAACCTACCCAGCGTGGTGATATTACCAGCCAGTTTCGGCGAGTCGAGCATGGAATTGCCAAGTCAGCTCATCGAGATTGAGTTTTGTTCCACACCGGTTCGCACTTGTACACCGCGAAGTTCTTCTATCCTTCGCCACCGTGATCGAAAATCCATCCACTTTCTTCCGACCCAGTAATTTGCAACAAAACGAACTTGCTCGCTCCCGCTAAACAGCTAATGCTCTTTATACAGATTTCTCGACTCGAAAAAGAATCCTCAGGAATCGTTTCCCGGAAGTTCATCCTCATTAAAGGGACCACTCGTATAGATGACAATTGCCCACGCTTACATTTATCTTCCGATCAAAATGTATATATCATCCGGGCTTCAGACTCTTTTCGTTCAGCATCTGTTCGAACATGAAATTGCATCGATTTCGTTTGCTTGTTTGTTTATTACGAGAGAGGCGTACATGTAAAACTTGCTCGTTCGGAAAGTTTATCACGCATACCATATTATTCTGTTTTTCTCCGCTCGGAGAATTTGATGTGGAATCTTTATCATGTTCGTAACAAGACCGAACAACGTAATAGTTAAATTTACAGACTGCTGAGGAGGAAGGCAAAACACATCCTTCTCTCAAGGTAGAAAATCGGATTTTGTCGCGCAAATGTAATCTTCGGGAGCAAATTGAACGGTATTTTAAACAATTTGTTGAATTTTCATTGTCTGTGTTTCTTCTCGTCAACTGCGTGAAAAAAATGCGTTTAGCATTTCACGCAGATTTCTTTGCATTTAACGCGGAATACATTAGCTGCAGTTGCCGGGGAATGGGAAGCGATGTTAAGAAATGTGGAAATGATTTGAATCGCAAATCGGCAACGGGGAATCCCCTTAAGCCAATTAATTATCTGAGACGCTGTATCATCAAGGGGCGAACGGCAGCTTCAATATTTTCTCCGGTTTACGGCCTTCCGTGATTTCGAAACTTGGTCGAAACAGTCGTTTCCGGATCTTATATGATAGGAATTTGAACTCAAACATCATAAAATACTCGGTCATAGGAAGCTTCGATATCTCGCGGAGGAGTAATACGGCTCGTAAAGTTGTTGCGACGGCATAGACATGAAAATAACGTTATTAGAGTAATAAAGTGTGTGACGTCGAAGTGACGGGATTAGGACGGCGAGGCGTCGTTGCAGCAATGAGTCATTGTGATCACGGACAATTTTTGCCGAAATTAATATTTGGTCTACCGCCTCGTTCGAGCGTGAGTCACTCGTTCTTTTTTGCCAAGCGCAAACGAACTACCGACAAAGTAATACATTTTGTAACGAAATTTCTCTCGAACATTATTCAACGTCTTCCATGGACTGCGGTAAATGGATTCATAGCTCCGCCGTCTAACGGCTGACACTGAAAAGCTATTAGTCATTTCTAACGAAAAGGAAGCATTAGAAGTGACGGCCCGCACACGCGGTGATAATATAATTTTCGTATTTTATACAAAGAGTCTGCAGGACGTGTTACGCTCGATCAATCTAATCGTCGTGCTCTCCAGCCTCTCTCCCTTTCTTTCCAGTCTTTCATCTCTCTATACATCGACCGCGGACCATAATTTGCTCAATTATTAAATAATTGCGATAACCGTGCCGTTTTTCAATGTCCCTTTTCTATCTCAATTTCTCGCAATTTAAGCGATATAGCGAGATATGACGGGCTTGATGCTTAAGCGAGATGAGAAAGGTGAAAAATTAAACGTGCAGTTGACGCCAAGTCGAGGCAATGGATTACCCCAGGAAAGCGACTTCATTATTATTCCTCTAAGTCAATGGCGACGGAATTTAAAATCTCGCTTTATTTCGTGTCTATTTTCGCCCTTACATCCATCAAACCTGATTGGTATGCGTGCTCGACGACCGAACACTTTGCAAAAAGATATTTATTATAACCAAGTCCAATTGTGGATCAAAATCGACTAAATATTTTTTTAACGGGGTAAAAAAGTACGTAGGAATACATCTCATTTTTACATCGTTAAACTTGCTTTGATCTTTGCTACAATGAAATAACAGAAAGCAATTTGTCGAGTAATCTGCTGGGACTACAAATGTGCTTTTTGCAAAGCAAAAGATAAATCGAGTGATCAAAGGATACATTTCGTGCAGCAACTTTTTCATAAAACATAATTTGCGAATGAAAATTGTTCATACGAGTTGCATTTCTGTAATTAAATAAACGCAAACATATTTTTGTTTAATTCGATGCAAAGCTTTCCCTGAAAACCGCATTCCATCAGTTACAAACGTATAATCACAAACCGCGATAAATGCGTTATCAAAATACGAAACATCCCGAAAGTTGTGCACTATTTCGGTATATTCACTGATAACCATCCAAATGTGGTTCAAATCGCATTTTCTGACCGATTTGTTTCAATTACCGAAAACAGTAAATTGCTTAATAATTAAGTACCAAGTAACAGAACGTTATTATCCTAGATTACTTCGTGTTTCGAGGGGATTTCGAGAAAGCTTTCTGGTTCGTGATTACATCGATCTTTAGCACATATATGTGCAGGCACGTTCACCCTATGCATTAACCAAATAAATCCACTGTTTTAATAAATAAATGTAATATTTTCCATTATTTACCAAGTTCCGAATTTTCAAAAAAGAAAAATAAATTTTATCTTCCTTGAAAATGAAAATTTGAGACATTTTTTATACCATGAAACATTTGCCCCTAATATTATTTTATACAGACTTAAATATTTTACACGCAGATTTTCTAAAAGCTGTTATTCGATTATTTATAAACATAGGTATTGAAATTCCGTATTACACATAAACACATATGTGCACATATGCATGTCACGTACACGTTAACAATTGATAACCTTGATCATCTAATATTAATGTCTCGCATATATAAAGTTGTACACGACTGATAATAATTTTGGATTCCGAAATTAGTAAAATAATGTTCGGTTGCATCTCATTTACAATGCTTTTTTTATTAATTTATATTAAAACTGAATTTTTCTGCCTGTATAACGTTATGTTCTTATTATTCATTGAATCATAAAGAATTGATCATGTTATTAATATCCATTCAGTAATATGCAATAGATTATTTATGTAGTCACTCTATAATAATAATGTAATTAAAGCAAACCATGGAGAGCATATTAAAATCGCTATTTCAATTGAATGTTTAAAATTGTATCCATCAAACAACCTTTTGTGTTGTTCATTGTTTTATCGGCATGCTTCAATGTAGTTCAAAGAGGCTGAAAAAGCCAACGACACACGATAGCAAGTATAATGAATTCTGAAACAAAGCGATTAACAAGATACATAGCAGTTTTGTAAAAGTGTCAAATACAATTAAAAAAAAAGTAGAATTGTCAACGTATCTTTGGGAATGTATCTCAATATCGGTTACAATTTTACCACTTGCTTGTTTTTTTCTTATAAATTGATCGATACTCGAATTTGGATTGGTGCGGCGAGACTCAAACAAGGACTTTAATTGCTTGTTAATGAGGCAATTAAGTTAATCATGCATCCTCAAGGAACCACTTCCAATGCGTCAATCAGCATCACTGACGTAACTGGCTGGCCCGAACGCGATAATTATTGTCGATCGGGTATCCAGGAGACTGAAGCACCTCTTTTCCAAATTAACGATGTCTGCCAATGCGCGTGTAGTCGGTCATGCCGAACGCCTCCTGACATCCGATTCATTTTAACAGCTATGCAACGTAACGGCCGTGTACAACCGTCGAGTGGTTTCATGCTTGAATTCAAATAATCGTTAGTACGCAGCCAGCCATTCTTGCGCGTCCTCGGACACGGAAATCTACGTAATACATGATTGTGCCGATACGCAAAAATTGAGGCCCGCCGACTATTTCAAGATATTTAATGTCCCTGAATGATCAAATTGGACAGCTTACGAATAAGCAATCCCATCTCATGTGCATTCCAGTTGAGGTTAGTACAGTTTACTAAACCGACTTTTTTAAAGCAAATTTTATAGGTTGTGTGCGTTTTCCAATTAATGATACACGTTTCGATCAGCTTGGAGTGCTCGTCGGTATTACCTACTGAGAAGTAGGACTTGACTTTCTGAGTTACGAAACTCGAGAATACATGCGTATTCCATAATTCGTTCTCGAAACGGACATATTCAAGGGAGAATTAGCATTCTCAGCCATTTGACGAAAGCGAAAGATTCCACTAACATATTTTCTACTTAGTTGACAAATGTTCATTGGGATTATGTATTTTGACCACGATTCTTATAAAGAAATAAAGTCAACATTTTCACTCGAATTCCTTTCGATAATGGTAATTGTAACAGAAAAATTTAATCAATGTTATATTATAGGCCCACAATTCCATCGGCGTCAACAGACTTGCAAATAGAATAGAGCAACTGAGGACCGATGCAATCATATTACCTTCCAAGTTATTAATTCGAATGAGTAGACAACTACCGTGCGAGAACGTCAAAGCAGGGCAGTTTCGTTTTGTAGATGAAGCGCACATGTTCGATGTCCCATTCTACGCAAGACAAGTGTACACAGGTACGACTTAATCCAAATGTAAACGTCTGACGCTTAATATTATACCGAAACCTCACGCGAGCTGTTGGGTTATACTGCGTGCATACTCACAGTCTGGGCAATTAAATCGAGCGCTCTTCAGAGGCGTTTCGTTAAATTTTCATCCGCGGATCAAAAGCATGCTTTTCAAACTTTCGGTGACTCTGTGTTAACCCGTAATCTCTTAAGCTAGTTCACGTAAACTTTTTGCTACGATAATATCTCTGCAAATTTCTCCACTCTCCCTTCTTGTAAGTAGGACAGGGGAAAGGAGGGCGTAATTTTATCTCATTTCTTCTCATACTCGTGGATCATTTTTGGCGAGGAAAATATTTCAAATTTCAAGAGTTGCAGTTTAAAATATATTTCAAGTCAGTTTAAAATAACTTTTTGATACTTGGGCAAAATGATAGATATGAATTTAGCTTTTACATTTCCATGGAATTGAATATCATTTGGCTCATTACGCAAATAAAAATATCCCAAGAGTTACATTTTATCTTTTGTAATCAAATTTTCTAAGTACTTTATGTTACAGGTTAAATAGAAAACTGCTTGTGGAATTTCTTCATTAAGATCAAAGCGCAATACTATGTACACAACCTTTTCGAATCTTTCATCTTGCTAAGGTTTCGCTGGTACTTATAGTCTTTAAAATTTGCAAAATTTATAATGACATCGAATTGTTTTGCTTATCAAACGAGAATGGGATATTTAATAATACTAATCGGATATTTAATTATCTTCATGTAATCCGACATGTAATCGTTCCACATAACTCTGACATTTGCCAAAATGACTTTATAGAACAAATTTCACGGAAAACGTCCGTTCGCATTGTTTCGTCTGACAAGTTGCTCCGAAAGTCGAAAGTACGAATTGAACGAATAAGGGTAAAGGAAGGTGAAACAGCAAAAAGGGTACGAACGTCTGTGTTAGATTCGCAGACGGTGTAATATAATAATATCATTTCACTCATTCAAATAGTAAACAAATTTCCGATTGACGCACATTGCCGTTGGCACTGACTGCTTTTTCTCGTGAAATTCAAAACATTTTCGTTCCACGCTGTTACAGTCTAAACATGCTGACACGTAATTTCTCTAGTGACATGTTTTTTTCCAAATAGCATATTAAAAAGTTGGAAATATATTACTTTTCAAGCCACTTTTCCCCATTATTATTCGATCCACTTGTTTATCTCCGTGCTGTAAACGAAAACATGAACAGTCAGCGTTAGCTTTTTGTTTCTGAGTTAAAATCCATTTTGTATGCCGTGACTCGTGTGCAACATGTATCTACGAAACATCTGTATCATCGTTATCCCGC
>JABFPT010000589.1:25618-39277 GCA_022817245.1 Nixonia krombeini | reverse complement strand
GAAAAAATATTAATGCTTCTATAAGTATTTCATCTGCCGATCGCCGAGAATCGTAAAGTGTAACGAGTCGTCAAACGTGCAGGTAATTTTCGGCACATGTGCAGTTCGTCGGACGTTCTCTTCCGCAGGAGCATCTTCCACGATGAAGTTTTCTCGTCAATGTCCCGCACATTCTCACCGTTCCTCATTATACGTCCGGATCGCGTCGTCGGTGAATTTCGACCCGACAATTATCGCAGAATGTTGATTGCACTTGCCCCTTTCACGGAATACTCGATATTAATTAATGACTTATTCCCTTATTCATTAAACGCTCGAAGGGATAGGAACGAGATTCCGGTCGGAAGACCAAAGCAAAGCGCTTTCGATATCGCTCAAATTGGCGGTCGACAATTGCCGATCATTACCGGCAATTGTGCTGTGATCGGTTCGGAAGCAATGCCGCTTCTGCGTCAATGTTTGCGAAAGACTGGGATAATGACGATCGGATGACGAGGGAATGGCAACCGACATGTCGACGCGTCTAGAATGTATTGTCGGCGCGGACGCGGTATCGTCGCCTAGCGAGAGATGCCGATCGTAACATCCTCGTCGGTTTCTTTCACTTCTGGTTAAATTGAGAGGTAAATTCTTCCGCTCGTGCTTGACTCAATAATTCAGTGCAATTACTATTGTGGCATGCGGCGTCTGGAAGACTCAGAGGCCGAAAACACCGGCGTATATTAGCGGCGAGCGCTCACAAGAAGATCATCGAGGTGCCTGGGATAGGTCGCATTGTTCCACCGGTCGTGCGTGCGTCCGGGGAAACTGTAACGCTGCTTGACGGAAGATGGTACCACCGTCGGCTTTTTACTGTCGGTTTTTGCGAGGAAGCAGTAACGAGGCAACATTGTTACATATTAAGAAGCGTTCCGCTGCAATTTGCGCCACGTTCCTTTCCGACAAATTACGGGGAAGTGACTATACTTGGTGGCGACAGGGAGCAGCACAGTCGAGAGCAACTCGACGTTTAAGGGGAGACCAGCAGTGGCATTGTCCCGTATTAGGGGCTGTGGCCAATGCGCGGTGTTAAGTTTGCTGTTTTTTAGCACACGATGTGCGAATTACGCGATGTTGGAAAGCGAGAAACGTCGGGGTTGAGTGAAGAGGGAGGGGGAGGGGGAGATGTTCCCTCGTTACAGGCGGGATTGAGGTGAGGTCAAATAACAGAGCGTGTTCCGATCGACATTAATCACCGGGCGAAGCGAGTATAGATAGCCGTCGACGAGTGTTCACTTTCCGAAGTAAGACGGAGGCTGGCTGATAGATGGAGGTGATGAATGGCTTCATGACGCCGGGCGATCCATCATTTCGGAGGCCGACGTTACGGAAGAGCCGCGCTCCTCTACCCCAGTCGCGTACGATAGAGACGGCGCTGACTGGCGGAGAGATTTCGCGCGGGCTAAAGGCCAGCGTGGCTGATTCATCATCGTCGCGCGAGACCCGAGCCCCCGCGACCAACCGCGTATCCGGCCATTGTTCCGCGTCCGGTCCGCAAATCCCATCGTCAACCGGAGTGTCTCTAACGTCGTAACATTGCGACGATAGGCGAGCGGTGGGGGGAGAAGGGTTATGATCGATGGAAGAAACTCGAGCAGCTCCAACTACGTTACGCGCCTGGCCGATGATGGATTCCTCTCGTCCGCTCGCACACAAACGGTGTAATTCTTTCCGTGGACAGCTGACGCCTATTTCGACACTTGAGGCGGAACGTCGCACTCGCTTACAGAGGCATTCCGCGCGAAGACTCGAAATAATTACTCGGATCTCTGTCAAACTCGTTTAAACCAGTCAAAGGTAGGGTCAGAAAACGTAACGAAAATAGTACTGAAGCGAGAGGAATCTATTTCAGCCAAGAGGATTTCCAATGCTCGGTTTTATACCAAACACGACGCTATCTTTTCCACTAGTTTTGTAGCCGGGGTAATTCGTAGGAGATATTTCACGGACAAGTAAACATTTCGATCGGACTGATAAATTTCCTTGCAGAGTATAAGTGCGACAAGAGTTGCCCGACCTTTTACAACCCGCGTCATTCACCGAGAGCATTATCCCGCGAGGGACCTCCTTCGAGGTCCCCCGGAGGCGAGGCGTCAGCGCGAACGGTGGCTCGCGCTTCACGCTGAGTGTAAATGGGAGTAGCTGCTGCAGCGCGATACATCAGCAGCTTCGCGTTGGCGGTCTCGGATCTCGCGTTACGGGAGTACGGCACAGCGGGAGGCCACGGGCTCGAAACGAAAATCACTGCTGTCGCGAACCTCCCCCTCGCCACCCCTGGAATCGTCGCAGATCGCCGCGAGCGCCTCGAGTAACAAGTGAACGACTCGACGAGCAGGGATAATGAAAGCGGAGCCAGGGCCGAAAAAAGGTGCGGTCGCAAAAACCTGTCGGCAGATTTATCGCCGCCGCTGCGTACAGCTGTCTGCGAATATAATTTCACCCTTGAGCGTCAACCCCGAGAGCCGATGACAGGCCGGTTGTGTTATGTATGAGAGAGGCCAGGTTCCCTTTTTTACTCCCGGCTCGACGTCCGCATCGTGATAATATAATAATCCGCGATTTATCTGTCCTCGGCGTCTCCTCGAGTCGCTTCTTCCACCGATGAAGGATCGGCCGCAAACGCGTAATTACAATAATGATAATTGAAAAGCAGGGTCTGGTAGTAGCGGAATTGGCCAATTACACGGAAACCGCGGAGGACACTCGCGTTCGCCGTGCGATTTGTTTGCTCTCGTAATTGCGGCGGTTGTGCACGCATATGACGGGCACGCCTTGCGAGTACCGTCGACTCGTCACTGACCTCGCGTCGACTCGCTGCTGATCGAATGTCGATGGCCCGGCTTCCGGTTCCTCCGCCTCCTCTCTGGAGCTTATCTGCCGCGTCGTCTGCGGATGTGAGTTATAGGCGGTGCTCGGCGTCGCGCATTCAACGATGATGTACGAGCCGGCGTGTGACGGTGGAAGCCAGCCGCGATGTACGGCCTGTTAATAACGGCAAGAATGAACGAACGGCTGCGCTACGCTGCGGGTACACAGATGCCCCTCCGGCGGCTACAGGCCCCTTTGTGTTTTATTACAAACGATACGTCAGGCCACGATGTATGGGCCGCTTTTATCTGCGGCCTGTTATTGATGCGCTACATTGTCCACGCTGACTCGCCAGAGTGGGCAGGGTGCTTGATAGACGGGCCGAGACGAACACCGACCGATCGACCTTCTTAGACCGCGATCATCGATTACAAATCGCTTTTCGAATGGCCTCGCACGCGAATGGCCGCCGGGCGGGGGCTGCTCAGCCCAGAAGTGATCTTCCGGTAATGATATCGTTGCACTAGGGAGGGAAGAAACTTTTGCTATTTTCAACTCTACACAAAACTCGATATAGTGTCATCATTTTGCATACTAATATTTTATACTTTACATAATATATCCATTCGTTTAATTACTTGTTTTGATTTTTTTTACAAATAAAAAGTGCATACGATGAATTATCTTTCGAATTTTGAGTAGGTTTATTTTTTTGTGGAGTAAATATATTGGAAATATGGTTTTGTAAAAACGTTATTCCGTAACGTAACTTTGTTTTTGAAATGTTGTGCATTAATACTTATTTATGGGCACTTAAACCACAAAAAAACCGGCAGAAACTTTCAATATAAAAAGTTAATATAGTGTACAGTCGTATCTTGAGCAATCACAAAAAGGTGCAGTACTTGTATGCAAAATTGAGCCGCTGTGAAAATTATCATCCGACAGTTGATGAAAGAAAATTGTGACAATTGCGCCTAAACGCCTGCCTGACTAATGAAACCGCAACTATACTTAATACAAAATGTAGTTTGAAATAACACGATAAACAGAATAAAATGATTAAAGTTCCAATAAATGTCTGTGGTTAATTTCGTACGGCAGTCTGAGCTATGCTTTAGTGACGAATGAATAAATCTCGTACCCGTTTGAGTTTACCATTGTAGCACAACTGTGTGCGTCACATGGACACAATGAGCGTCAACTACTTAATTACTTCCTTGGAATTTTGAGCGAAAGTTTAAAATCCGTAGAAACGCTGACAATCATTTGGAACTGCCTTATTCAAAAATAAGGAATATTTCACAATAAACAGTACACTTTGCAGTGTTAATTTCAGATAAATTTCACTTGAAAAGTTATTCTCATGTTTATTATAAACGCAGATAAACGTTCACTTTCGAAAAATAAGTTAAAAATAATACCTCAAATATGTAATTCGCAACTGGATTTCTTACATGACATTTATTTTATTAGCCAATTTTGTCTTTGAAAACACAATCATTCTTTCTAAAATTTTATTGCTATAAAAGAATTCCGCAATGTCATTCATATAGCTAATTTTAAAATCGCTTGCTCTATGAATAGCCGTATTCAAATCTTATTGTAGTATCTGCATATAAAAAGAGCGTCGAATACACCAAATATTTTACGATGTTTATTAGCATAAGACTGGCTTGTAGTTGCAAGAAAGAATTTACATAAACGGGGAGTTGTTGTACTGCGCGTTACAACGGGCCTTTTCAATCTTTTGTGCAGTTTAGAAGCCCGTAATAAGCAGTTTTATTAATCGACCATTATGCGCGATATATTAACGCACGCATTCAAAGCCACGGTATAATTTAATCACCTGCGGTCTCCGCAGGTGCGATAAAACAACTTTTTTATATCACTAGAGAGAATAACTCGTTGAATGATCAGCTTCTAAACAATGAATATTACTTTGACTTATAAACGCAAATGTGACGTTTTTACTCGCATATATCTGCTTATATCTGCTTATATCCGCTCATATTCGTCAACTCCAATCTGAATACGATTAATCAGAAGTAAATGTATCTCTTGCGTTTTTTGGTAGTTTTTGGGTTTGATGGGACATGCTGTACAACATGACCAAACATGGCAACGTTTGACCAATATGAAACGCTTGTAGGATTAGCTGGTGTACAGTGAGTAACACGTATGCAATTTTGCAGTCAACTTTTTCCATGTGTTACAGAGCGAGGAAGAAGGCAGAGCGCACGTGTAACAGCTCCGTGGCAAGAATAGACCGGCTGGTAACTGCAATACGCCTCCTCCGGTGCGTCGACTTATCGGTTTCATTGTGACTATCCGTCAGACGCGACTGTATCAGTTTCAATTGTTTAGTCGCCTCTGCTGGCCTCGGTTTATGGCTGTATTGATATGTATATTTGCGCATGACGAAATATTTATTGCCCAGCTCCAGCGTGGCGGGACCAACGAAAGTATTTTACAAGACAATGACGTAGGGCTCGGGACGTGGGACTCTTCTCCGCGCCTCATTGTATGCAAACTTACGCCATATACATAGAAGCGTCGTACGCGTCTCGGCGACGCGAGGAATAAGGAAAACCACGTTCAAAGGCGTATCTCATTTCGACGAAATCATCTGCGCAAATTGTTTCCTCGATTGGCAACACTTTGTTCCTTCTGATAGAATTTGTGTACTGGTATGTTTTCGTCATCATTTCACACGGACTTACACACGCGCAACTATTAACATAATCGATTTTCACAACCAACGTCAATTTTACATTTCCTCATTTTACTGTAGATTTGACGCGAGGTATACGTATAAATAGTATTCTGACTTAATTAAATTTATCAGTTGGCGATTAATTATCATTGATTTCAGAAGCGCAAGTGTATACATTTCTTTATACCGCGGTATCTCTTGGCAAGGCGAAGATTCATGAGAAGACAAGTGCAACGAATGGCTGCGTTCTAACGTTGAAGGAAAAATGGAGATTTTTGGCGAGTGTGGTTATGAGGTTCAGGATTTACGCAGGCCCACTGTTAGGCTCGACACGTTACTAATTGAGATTCAGCGACGCGCGTAATGGCCCGGAATAACACGAATTCCGATCTGAAGAATGGCCCGGCGAAATATGGGAAGCCATACATCGTAGCTGTAAAACCGCCGAATATTTCAGGCCGCCTAAGCCCACCGCCGCCGATGCTGCAAAGGACCGCAGCGATTTCTGGGCAGTCGCCACCTTCGACGGCTCGTCGACGTTTCTCATAAGTCTGTAAATTCGTTTCCAATAAATAAATCAACTGTTTTCCACAATGCGCGGCTTTTGCTTGAAAAATGTTCGTCGGGGAAGAAAACTTATAGCTGGAACATGACGGTTCAGTGGGCGGGCTGAGGGGCGGGGGGGAATAAATATCGCGTGATTTGCGATTTTCGAAACGCGATACACGGGAACTTTCCCCACCGAGATTTCTCCTCTTGATTTATGAAAGATTTTTACGCCGGCGATCCAACAACTGTGTCATAATTTATAGTAATAAATACGCGATGTTAAGCGGGATGAGCCGTGCCGGATCGTTAATCGAACGAGCCGGCTTCGCCGGGAGAAAAATCGGCAGCGGCGTCAAGCGTTCGTATATTTATCGAGCAATTACGAAAAGTTTCTCGAAACGAGCATTAATCACTCCCGCGATTGTCCGCTGTTAAATAATTTCATCGCGTTGGCCGCGCGAATAATAAGTAATTGAATCGACAATCGTCGCGTTTGTCATGTTCAGCGTGGCTGATTATCGCCATCGCGGTTAAATTTAAGATAGTGATTCATCGAATGGTAATGCGATAAATAACGTTCGATCGAGTCGTTTTATCGGGTATTAATAAAAAAGACATTTGTTCTCCCGTGTCATTTTTGCGGAAAGTGATAGATCTGTCGCTGCGACCGACTGAAATTGTAAACATTTGCGAAACGAGTCGATAGTTGTTCTCTTATATCCCGGTAATTATTTAACACATTTATAAAAATAATCGGTAATGCAAGAGTCGGCATCGATAGTCGTCGATTCATTCGCGCGCATCCAATGCCAGTGCAAATATTTCATTTACTTAATTAATCGAGATTGATGGCATCTGCTTGTTATATAAAAGCGGCAGACGATTCGAATTTAATGAACTTCCGATATCGAAATGACCGAGCAAAATTATGAAAATTGATCTCATTACCAATCAATGCGATATCGATATCGCCGGAATGGAATTTACTCCCAAGAAGGCAATCGAGTCCAGCCAGCAGCACTGTAGCACTGTAGCACTGGTCGCGATTACGATCTTCTCTTAAATCAGTCTCCCAACAGACGGTTTGCTATCGGACGATTCAGTTGTGCCAAAGTGATTTCGTACAACATCATCTGGTAATAGCGTCTAATTTCTTCGCACGGCGAACAGCTGATTCTACAACAATGTACTTAATTCCAGGCTCCGGTAACAGTCACTTAATTTCTCGACTCTCGTGTCGCCGAGCGAAGGGGAAAATCCAGCCGCCCCTTTAAAAGCCGAGGAACGGCTCTCCCTCCGCTCCCCGCTTCTTTCCCTAATCTCACGCGGTGCTCGGAGCAGCAGATTTATGCGTCCTGGCTCGCAGTGCTGATATCCGAGAGCTCACGACCCGCTCGGCTCGTAATGAAAGAAATAAATTTACTCCGCTGCTCCGGGGTCCTCCTGACGGCATGTGGAGTGAGTAGTCTCTTTACGCCTTCCCCGCGAGACATCCATTCCATTAAGCGCAAACGGCCGCGTTAAAGCTTTTACCGTCTTTGTGGAAGCCGGGTCTAAGGAACGGAACGCGCGCAGCGAGCGCGCACAAAGCAGCGAAAGCGAATCGTTCCTTTCTCGCCCTCCCTTCTTTCCACCGCCGCCATCCGCAGTCGCGTTAATTAATTCGCCAATTTATGACCGCGTTCCCGCGGATTCTCATACTTACCGATAGCGAAGCTTGCGACTTGGCTCGTTTCTCCGGCTTTTTCACGCGACCCTCGCAAACGAACGCGTTTACGAGCAGCGATGGACCGGCCGATGGGCATAAACGGATCGGCAAGCCGTTTAACGCCAGCTGCTATTTATTGCTAACTGTGTGTGCGTTGGGACGTGAGGATCAGGCGAAAATAACGTGCACCGTTGTAATTCTACAAACATGTTTATTAAAGCAGTATGGAAACTCAACGATATTTACAATTCGTATGTACAATTTTAACACAGCATTCGTCTTATCCTGCATTTATTCGCTGGCGATTCATTTATTCTCATTCGCTGGCGATTGACAGAGCCACGGTTCATTCAACACCGCGGCCTCGAGAACCAAACTCTCATGCCCGCGTTTACAAAGGGCAATGCAATATCACAGTTGTGGTCGAGAATCGTCTCGCCCTTCGTGGTGCGACTTTTTTCTCCCCCTTCCCTCCCCTCGTCTTCTATATTCCGGGTTTACGTTGCGAGCAGGCCACGCTACGCAGCCACGCTCTGCTTTGGTGTCCGTAGCCGACTCGCAGCGTAAACCCTCGTCGAAACATCTGCGAGAACTTTACAGAAGTTGGATTTGACTGGAACTTCGTAGGTCGAAATGCAGGAATGGTAAGAGCCATGAACGCGAGAGTGGTACCGACGGGGACTGACGTCATCGGCGGAAACGTGCCTATATACACCACTGATTCCGTTAATTAGATTTAATTTACACATTTATATAATTCTGTAACATGTATATATATATATAAAATTCTTTAAATAAAAGACTATTCGTGAATATTACACAGCCGCAGCGCTCACTGCCTCTCACCGTCGGAACGCGTTGGCCTCGCCGGACGAGCGGCGCGCGGCAACCGACACTTTCCTAACTCTGTTCTCTCAGAAAAGATAGCACGGAAACAGCATGTCTTTGCACACTTCTCAGAAGCAACTGTGCTCGACGACATAGCTTCGGTATCGGCGAAGCGGGACGAGATACTCGCGTTTTTGGAGTCCAACCGATTCAGAATCTGGTGTCAATATCGCGAGCGGCGAACTCTCGTCCCGATTCCTTGACACGCCACTCGAACTGCGTCTGTCACAAACACAAACATCACCGAAACGCAACGAACGTCCGGCGTATCACAAATCGGGATATCCTGCGTCACTTTCACAAGGCGCCAAAAGCCCACACGCCGGCCCCAGGTGCCACAGCATTGAGAACCAGGGAGCCAGCTTACGGGTGTACCGCGGCGCCTATTCGCTGTCCATAAATGGCGTAGGGTGAGTAGTAAGGGCTGAGGGTGTTGAAGGCGCTGTACGGCGAAGCGGCGAGCAACGCTGGTAGCGGTCCTGTCGGTGCTTTTCCATACGGATGGTACCTTCCGCTCAACGGGCTGAGGGACGGTGCTGGGTAGGCGCCGCCAGCGGACCGATGCAGCGACGCCGACGGGGACAGCAGTGGATGCGGGTGCGGTGGGTTAGCGAGTAAAGCCGGGGACCCGGCATGGTCGCCGCCGGCCAGACTGGTGTGGCTTCTGAGGTGCTGGAGCAGTTCGTCAGAGGTGTTGAATCGCTTTCCGCAATAGGTTTCCCCGGCGATCCAATTGCAGACGTAGGGCCTTCCGTTGGCGAGGCTTCCGGGAGGGTAAGACAGCGATGGCGGCGGCATAGGGCCCAGCGAGGACAGAGACATCGCCAGATTGTACTTCTGATGGTCACACTGCGTGCAACCGCTGGGACATGCGCCGGTACCCATCATCAGTTGAGCGTTGTGCATGCTGTACTGGCAGCCGGTGCAATACGGGTCCTTGCACACCGGAACCAGGGCCTCTCCGCCCGCCGGAGTCTTCACGCGGGCGTAACTCAAATATGGGCTACCACTGGCGGGTGGAGTGGTTGGATATCCGAGCAAAGCAGCTGCCGCTGCGGCGTGGTGATGCGAGAAGGGCGAAGCGCCGGCAAATGGTGGTCTGAATGCTGGATTTTCGGCCAAACCGGGAGGACAACACAGAGAATTTGCTGGGAAGTTGGGCAGGCCAGATTTGAAAGCTGCGCCGAGAGCAGAGTCTTTGGAATGACTGCTAAGGATCTCCATCCCGGACCTGATGATCGGACTGGCGCCGCTATTGTTGCGGGGCGAGTCGCTGCTCTTTTCGCGGTCTGCCGGCGTCTTGCGGTCAGTACCGGAAGGGCTGCCGCCGTTCGGTGAGGACGACGTCGTTGTCGTTGTCGTCGTATGGGTAGCTGGCGACGCGGACTTGCGTCCCAACGGCGTTCGGTTACCGGAGGATTTCTTCTCGCCTGCGGTACCAGATTCACTAACACTAACACTGTCCTGCCCACTCGCACTGTGTACACTGGCTTTCGACGTGGGTCTGCCGTCTTCGGACGATCCGCTGCTCTTTCTTGTCACCACGTTGGTCTCATACGGCTTGAACGCCAACGGCTTCGAGTCCGACGGACTGCCTCTGGTTCGCTCCATCTTCGCGGCGGGTGGCGAACGAGCGCTTGATCCCACCGAGGAGCTCTTCGATGACTTCTCGAGTGGAGAAATCAGCGGCTTTGTTGGCGAATCCGCGCCGATTTGACTGCAGGTCTGCGCCAACAGTGCCAGTGGACTCTTCTTGGCGTCCAACTAAAATTTCAGAAATCGCACGGTCAAACGAGGTTTCGATGGGTTTTTAGGATTTTAGTTTTTGGGTGGTCTTTGTTACGTTTAGATTTTATTAGGGGCCGTTTAGTCATTAGATGGGTCATTTGAACCCGCCGTCGGATCGGTAAGCGACGGGTCGTAACAAGTCTCGAATATTCCGAGCTAAAGTGCACATTTTCGTAAATTTTTAAAACCTTTCTTCGGTTTATGGAAGTTTTTACAATATTTATAATCATTTTTCCAAGTCTGAAAAATGGGGACTTGTCATTTGTCATAATTTTTGACAGATTGTCAAAGGTGCCAATATTTGAATCGTATGTTTTGCAAGTTGACACAAATATTGAAAATTGAAGTTAAGAAAGTGCTTCGCTTTCTATTTCCACCATAAAAGTAGTATACTGTGTCTTAAAAAAACATGAACATGTTGCATTGTACCGATTTGTTCATCCACATATAATTTTCAAAAACTTCAAATTATTTCTGCTCCATTTTCGTACTCCGAAAGCAAATGCTTTTGGCGAGTTTTTTTCCTAAAAAGGAGGCAAAGGATACTAACCGTCATTGGAAGCGGGGACAGATAGTCCGGTTGTAGGTACTGATTGTGTCCAGTAGTCAGCATACCGACTTCCTCGAGCACCACCATTTGGGTGAGACACTGATCAAACCACACACACTATGTAACCGAGAACGATTGTCACAGGAGAGACTTCCACAGAGTTACACCTGCTATCCCAAGCTCCTTTGCGGCGCAAAGAGACGGGCCGTGTTACTCGCGGTTCGGATCGATAACTGACTGAACGAGACGCACGACACGGAATCCAGGGTAATAGTGAGCTCTGCTCGACGGTCGACAAGGCTCTTGCGGAAGGCGGCGCGGCGAGCGCCATCTGCCTCGGAGCCTCTCCCCACCGTACGACGCGCCCCACCACGATGGCTTCCGCTGAGCGAGCGAGCGTTGGAGCGGAAGGGGAGGGGAGGTTGACAAGAGTGGAGGGGGAGCCACTGGTTTAGTGTGGGTAGGCATTCTAATTCAACACGCCACCCATGATGTTGGCCCGACGATGACAGCTCCCATCCCGGCTTTGATATTTCACCGCTTTTACAGCTCGGCTTTGCCTTGCCCTCCGCCCTGGCACATCCTCGCGGCGTCGACGACGATGGCGCTGGCGTCGCGCGGCGGCAACCCGATATTTTATACCGTGAAACCTGTCTGCCAGACCCGCTTAATAAGCAGCTTTCAAAATAGAAATGTAATGGAGCGAGCAGGCGGCGAGGATGCCGGGTGATTGATAGCTCGTCGAGTGCCGACTTACGGACTGACACGGGTAACGAATGACAGCTACTTAGTCGCTGCGCTTGCCTACAATTTCATGAAAGCGTTTTAATTATCGGACCGACGCGATGGCCCAAGTCGCCCCGGGCCAAGCGCGACCTCGCCGCTACCGGGCTTTGCGGCTACGCGCTTTTACTCCTCACCGACTTTTTTCACCTGCCAGCTGAATATTTTCTCCGCTTTATCGCGCCCTCGTTTTTTCATTTTCGAACATTTTGCAAAACCTTGCCTTCCCACCTACAGTACGCTTTCCCTTTGTTTCGGAAATGTTACGTTGCCCGATTCATTTTTGAAACTGACGAAAGTGTTTACCGCAACGATCAATCGTGTTTTGTCGAAACGTTAAGTACAATTATTTTTTCTGAGCTTCGCAAAAAGTATGAAATGTAAACGTACAACGACTAACACATTTTATTCCTACTCTTCTCAGGATTTGGAATATACAATGTAGAACGAAAGATTCAAGATCTGTGAAAATGAATGACGCCATTTATGAGCGTCAGTTGAAGAAAGTGAAACGTAACAGTTCCCAAAAATCGTATATCTACAATTTCTGGGCAATGAAAAAATGAAATGCTCTTTCCGGAGGCACGAAACTCAAGAAAGTTTTCTCTCGTTGCCTCCATTAAAGCGCTTTATGACCGGCAATACTTTTCAAACGCTCGTTTAACCATCCACACTTAAATATTCAATTACTTAAAACCTATTACTGCGACATTAATGCTATCTCCTTTTTCCCAACTTCGGTAACAGGCTTACAGTCAATTACGGGCGAGATAACGCAGAATTATACTCGTATTAATTTCACTCGGAGGAAATGTAAATGATCTGTTTATACCTTTCATAATCGTCGCCGGATACGCCTCATTGTTAATTATTTCAGACTCGAAAATATCTTTCGCCTTATCCGTCAACTATTCGCTTATCTCCGAGTCGATGACAGAATGTTTATTGGTAATGACAAGAGAGTAACGAGGACGTATCTTATCTGGCGTTGATCGATATTCGAGGCATGGTAGGCCGGAACTGTACCGCACTAAGCGCAAACAATGCCCAGGAATTCTCACTTGCGTCAACGAAATCGTCCCTATTTTGCCATCGCTTCGACAAAGAGCAACGCTTTCATCGGTGAATTCAGAGATGCCGTGAATCGAAAGTTCCTGTAAATTAAAACTTGCCGTTAAAATGAAAGGTCGACCAACGGCAAAGGCGCGATTCGGAATGGATAATTAAATCGCGAAACGGCCGAGCGTTTCCAGCGCGGTGTCGGTTTTTGGAGAGTCGCGCGACGAGGAAGACGCGGAGATCGATGAAGTAACTATGTTACAAGGCAATTAAGGGGAATTATGACGATATCCTGGCGCGGTGGCAGCAGCGCCCTCCTCGCATACCCCCGCCGCAGACAATAATTAGCGGAGGAGCGAGCGGGATTCCAACCCGTAGAATGCGGCCTCGGGTAAGAAATGCGACGGTGTGCGACGGTATGCGACCGCTATTTCAGATGCCAGTCGTTACCGTTCTCGCGGTCTTTAACCATTAATACTTATTACCCACGGGCGCACCGCGAGACGTGACATTTTTATAAGCTGACGCGCTTCGGGAGACACACCGAGACCGACGCCGAGGTTATGAATACTATACCGCGATTTGTAACGGCGAAATGATACGCGGGGAAAGTTTCCTCGGCCAATGCGGGATTATTTATGGGTGCATCGAGGGGAACGGTTCGATTGAAATGTTGCGCTTGTAATTCTCGTTGGGACGTTTGTCAGAGGTGGACTGGTATTTTTTTTCTCTTCGTAATTCCGAATTTTTGCACTGAGAACAGCCTGATCG
>JABFPT010000589.1:2148-14758 GCA_022817245.1 Nixonia krombeini | reverse complement strand
CCGTTGCTCTCCCGATCCCGATCCTTGACGACGGTCGTGTTTTTCGGGACCGCCAATTACTCGGCTCTGAACGAGCGGCCTCGCGTAATGACACCGCCGCCTTTCCGTGTGCCCGATCGTGTTATTACTTTGGGAGTTTGATGATACGTTCCACGGCTTGCCGAGCCACGCTGTTAAATCATCCTCGTGGAAGCGCGACTATTCATAGACACTGGCCGGTGTCTGGCTCCGGCCCCGCCAGCTCTGGTGCCCTGACTGTCGGCGATTGTTGACTTTAAGAGGGATAATAAGGCGCGATTGAAAAGGCGAAACTTTCCTAATTTAGATCTAATACATGCTGTTTGTCACCCACTGAATTTAAACTGTTTCTTAGGCGGGTCAAGCCTGTATATTTGGGGCAACAAATGTTCTGCTACAATTCACGAACTACTATCGCTATTATTTATTATACATTCGCGTCTCCCTGAATTATTACATTCAATCAATTCCATTAAACCTCTTTATTCTCAAAAAGATAAATTCTATTTAAATAACAGACGCTACAAAAAAAACATGCAGATGCAATAAAATTCTTGCGCATCAAAATAAGTTTGTTCGCAGGAAACTCGATACCGTCGTTCGGCAACAGTGACTATCCCCGATCGCCGAAATGAGGGAATTGCAATGCGCGAAATGCAATTGTACATTGCAGCCGTATCTCAAATGGATCTGCCAGGAGCAATGGGTGACAAGCGCGCAGGATACAAATGGCCTATGAATGCGTCGAAATGATAATGCAGAATCGACGGATCGTGTTGCATTTCAGCGGAGGAAGCGGTTAAATATGCCGGGGGCGGCAGCGCGCGGAGGTGGCCGATGGGGAGGAGGGAAGCGAAGGTGTCGGCGGTGGATGAACGACGTGCCGCGTGCCGAAAGCGGACGGGCGAGTGACGAGACGTCGACCCGTGTGCCGAGCGGCGTGCACGTCTTCTCCGATTACGCCGCCTCTGCCGAAATTCCGTCGAGAGAAGTTCGCGACGGCGCCGCTGGGTCTACATTCGGGGTGGCTCGCTTCGCGTAACGCAATCGCCCCGCGATCCATATTGACGCGGCGACTCTCCCCGGGAATAATTAGCTTCCGAGCTTCCTTAATTACCCATCCGTTTACCGATATTTCGATTAGTGTTTCTTTGTTTTTTTTTGGTTTTTTGCGGACCAGAGATGGACAAGGGAGACGCGAAAGGTCGTTCGAGAGAGAAGGACTCAAAGACCCGGCGAATTAACGGTACGCCACCGGCGTTAATTATCCTCGTAAATAACTTTTTAGTTTCAATTACTGCCACGTCGCCGTTAACGAAGCGTGAAAAATGACCGTTCCCTCATAACAGATATCTTTCGGACAACCCGAGCTTCTTTCCCGGTCACGTGACTTTTTCATTCCCGCATTACTTATTTATTAATTATTCATCGTGACACTTGTAATTTCTCATTTTCATTGTCACCCCACATTTGCAAATTCACAGTCGGCTTTCATAACGTCTCAATTACAATTACACGTTGCGGGTTCGGTGTTTGTAATCTTTTCTACTACTTTTCAGCAGAGTTGTCGTGGAAAGGAAACGCGTTCGGCTCCCAGCGATTTAGATAAAGCGCTGGATCGGCGGCAACCTTGCGGTCTATTAGAACCCGCGTAATTAGGTTGATGAGGCCATCCGGTGCGCGCTCGCGAGGCAATTAAACAAACGCACGGTCAGCGAGCGTCCGAGGCGAGCGAATCCGCACGAGCGTGAAACACGGAAGCGGAGAGGTTGCAACAGGGCCGAAAAAAAGAACCTCCTTGATTGGTCGTAATTGGGGCCAATCGAGTTAACGAGTCTCGCGAGACGCTTCTATATATGACATGTCTATTATTCCGAACGCAATTGCATCAATAAACATTCGTCGGTTTTTGCCGCGCGCAAAGTCCGCCGCTTTTCGCGCCAGTTGTAACTTCATTTACCACAAATACCGTCCGGTTAAACGTGTCTGGCCGTTTGAAAGGAACGAAGTTAATAAACACGGGACAAATTGACGTCGAGAGCAATGTGCGGGGAAAAAACGTTGCTGAATTAACTATCTAAAAAGTGCATTTAACAGTATTTTTTTGTTACTCACATATATATCTACATCTATTATTTGTATATCTGTTTTTTATTCTCTATGAACGAACCTGCGAAAAAAATGTTTGTATTCTTTTTCCTACCCGCTCCCTTCCCCGGCCGTTCGTTCTCTTACTTTCCGCGTGTTCAATAAACTGCAAGACAATTGCAATTTAATAGAGTTCATAAATTAATGCGAGCACAAGAGAAACGATTCCTTCGCCATTCTTTGGTAAAATTCCCCCTCGGTCCATAGCAAGAGAATTATGACCGTAACAATGACAACGATACAAAGCAATAACACCGCAGAAAAAAAGCGTCCAGTTTAGACGCGTGAAATACGATTCGCCCGCGCGTAGCCGTCGTTCAAACGCACGTTTAAGGACGCAGTGCCGGGTCATTTTCCGTATCGTTACAACGCGGTCCATTGACAAGAGACGGCCATTGAAGTTCGGAGTACCGAGAAACGCGTCTGCGCGGCACAAAGATCTCCAAAGCCTTAACAAATTTGTTGGTATTCGTTAATTTATATTTATTTGCTCGGCGGACAAAAGCGAGCGCTTTTCCTGCCGGTTGCCGAACCGTCCGACACCTGGTGCCACGGGGAGGACGTGATTTATCAACTGTCAAAGTGTAAAATTACCGGCCGCTCTATTCAATGCGAGACGCTCGCCTCTAGAGGAATCCACCCGTGACGCGTGTCTCGCTAATAGTTCGACGATGATGTGGAAACAATATTCCATTTCAATTACGTGACTCTCGATTCGGCAAATAAGCCTCGGCACGGACACCGCACGTTTATACCGGCGTGACTTTTTACCGCTGTGATTAATGACGCGGGTTTCGCCGGATCGGAATCGAGAGGCTTGACTGTCGAATCAGGATTGAGATTTCATTTTTAATGCGAGACATATTTACATTTTTTTAACCCTCATTGTGTAGTTACCGGCGTATTTGCATTCAATGTGACTGTATTAATGTTCGTGACCTTTCAGTCACGTGTGCCTGAGTAAATGAAACGTCCTATTTTGTCAAAGACAACATGACATCCATATTCGATCGAATCTTTGCTTGCTTTTTATCGGATTAGTCAAAGTAGAATTTTCACTTGTATTGTTAACTTGGGAAAAGGTAGACATACATTTTCGGAATTTGCAACGTTGGTACTTACGTCAATGCGTACATTTAGTAAAAAATACCCTTCCAAAAAACGGGCATTTGATGAAATATTTGTTACAAATATTTTAATACATTTTCCTGCATTCTCTCGCGCGAATAATTTATGTTTCACGTTACACTGCTCTCACGGTTAAGTTAAAAAGACGGTTAGGCACACGTTTGGTTTATAAAATATTTTTGCCAACGCAGCGAATATCGCATTGCAATCGTAAAAGCTTTGTGAAACAGAGATATGCAACATAGTGTGTAAACGCGATAAAGTCTCAACTGTCGTAAAAGCTATACGCATATGTGTCGCTCTCAAAGTATTTCTTTACTTTCGCGATAAGAAAAATGAAGTCGGCAATTCGCCGGCCGATAATTATAGCATTCTGTTTCTGAAGGATCGAGTCGTGTAGTTTAGCACTTACGTCCATTGCGAGGGAGACCGGCACGTCGTATAACGCAGTCGTGTAAATGGGTGTGTGTATACACATGTATATATATGTATGTATATCTGTATATGTCTACGTATATATAATTATTAAGTACATATATATATATACGGGTAGAGGTATACAGGCACACGTGAGCGCGAGGAACGTCGTTTTCCGAAGTCGACAACGACAAGGCTTATCGCGCCTTTCTAAATGTACACCAACATCAGTCTTTCCGGGGAAGCATCGCAATTATGCAAAATACGCTTTAATTCCGTATCCTATTATACTTTTACTTCTCCGTCGTTATCAAGAGAAAATGCATATTGATAAGCAGTCGATCGAGCAGGAATAAGTATAGATGTGTAATTGAATTAAATTCAACTGTATTTGATATCTGCGTAAACACATTCGATATAAAGTACGGAAAGGCTTATTAATAAATTAGTCGCAGTCGACTCACGCTTAATTAACAAGTTCCCTCGCGGTGTGTAACGAAGGAAAATATAGCCGCGGGAAAAAATACAGTAAAATATAGCGTAGCCTAACGTGTAATTAAAATACAATGTGCAAAATGCTCGGCGGGGCGCGTAAAGCAACAATAAAACGAGTCGAAGAGGTTCGAGCCGCTTTTTACGTGTGTATGCAAGCGAATTACACGTTTCTCGTTTCCGCGCGTATATTGGTATAAACAGAAGGCCTTTCTCCGTAAACGCGCGCCATTATCATGGTAACACTTGCGTTAATGGCCTCTGTGCGGTTAAACTGGTAACGCCGTGCTCGGAGTAAATTCATTTAGTGAAAAGCGGCTCATTGGTGTGTACGTGACGTGTACGTGTGCACGGCCGTTCGACGAAACGCCTGCCTTTCAATGGGCGAACATTTGACATTTGCATGAAAACGGCCGTGCCGGGCCATTGTTTCGCCGCATCCGGTTTTTAGAAGCGCCGATCATTAGCGTGCTAGATTCCCGGTCGATAAGAAGGTCCGGTAATACATAATCTCACGCGACCGATGAAGTACGCCCGGACCTTGCATATGCAAATAGACGCGGAACGCCGACGATGAATATCCACTGTGCCACTTGCGTGAGATTCTCAAAATACCCTCGAACTTTCATCGACCTTACCTAACGTATTTCCAAATTTGAAGAAGTCCTCGACATAGTAGTGGTATTTTTGCCGTCTTGAAACAAACTTTAGAAGAAATTAAAGGAGTACAAATTAGCTTTGCGCCGATTTAAAAAACGTCACAAAAATCAGTACCGATTTTTGGATCACTCTGCCATTTTATATCTTTTTTGCTCTCATTTCTCAAGCTTTATTTATTCCCTCCTAACAAATGGGTTGAAGTTTTTGCTAATTTGCGAAAAACGATGCGACATAAATCTCGGTTGTTTAACCCGGCGTGAAGTCCACATGAAAGTGGAAATCATCGGAAAGACGTTCGTTCGATTGAACGAGTCGAGCGGTCGGATTAATTGCGCGGCTCGCCCACGGAGAGGAGAGAAATGGCGGAGAGGCCCACGCGCGTTTTTCGTATTCACTCGGCGTCCCGGCGTCTCGAGAGTAAGAGCCGGAGTCCCGCATGCCGACAGGAAGTCGCATACGACAGGCCCATTCTAAACTGCCTACTGCTTTTACGCAGCTCGCGTTTCCGGGCACGGCTTACATGGCGAGTACGTGGTCGATACGGAGTAACGGTGTCCGATGCTTATCATTACGAAATATTAGCTTTTCGCCTCGAGTGCCCGGATCCTTCTGTCCGCGTATAAATTGCACCCGACACTGGCTGAGAATTAACTCGTGGCTGATAATGGCGAAGAATTAACTCGTGACAGGAATGATACATACGGAGCGGTATCTGATACAAATATGGGAATAGCCGACGGGTGTAAACGCGCATATGAAAAGAAATGTAAATCGGCTCGTGAAACCGGGTCGGCTATGTAAGTGAAGTCATCAGAAAGTTTCGGCGTTGGGGGAACTGTCGAGGGAAATACCGGGGAAGAGGAGGGAAGATGTTTGGCAAAGGATTCGCAACGGGGGGTCGGCTCGGCTCGGCTCGTGTGGTCCGGATCGTGTGACGCTCGTCCTCTCGCGTCGACGCGTTCGGCCGAGAGGGAAAGGTCCGTCGCGGAGTGACAAACGGACGTAGCGGGAATGACGTGCTCGTTTCCGTTCGAGTAATTTCGCACAGTGCGTCTTGACGTGGACGGGGCTGCCGGCCGAGGATGCTGGAATGAGCCCGGATTCCCGAAAGAGGTATGCAAAGGGCGGACGATCGGTTGCTCCCGACACAGCCCTTGATTACTGACGCGGGATTAATACACAGGGACATTTGTACTCGTTGCCCGCACGAGTGATCGCGTCCGCAGAATTTCCGACAGGTAAATTCGATTCTACGACTTGTAACCGAACACCCTGAGGAATTCCAAGCCTATCTGCCGGAATCCGTTTGACGCATAGACGATTCCGCGTGACTCCTGGGTCGCCCGAGTCGAGCACATTTCAAAAGTTTCACTTTCGGTTACCAAAGATTGCAACGAGGCAGATCGAAATATAAAATACGGTGGGATGCATAAGATCGTGCGATTTAAAGATACGTATGTTAATTGATGATGTACAATTGGCAATAGTTGCTGCAATTAATGAAAGAATCGTGAAAAATAGTTCCAATGTGCTTCCCTATTTTTCCGATGGTCCAGTTCAGATGTCCACAGTTATTACGGTCATCGACTTCCAACTTCTCTGGCAATAAGATTAGCAACATCCACACAAGGTCATTCCCATTCCATGTAGTCCAAATTAGTTCTTTTATTTGGATGTGGAAACTTCCGAATTGTCTTCAAGTATATAAATTTCCTCTCATGGGAATTGGTCGTGTAATCGATATCTATTAAATCCGTGTAAAAGCGGAGTACCGATAGACATAAATAGATATGTATCAAATAAGACAAAATAAAAAAACTGTCCGATGCTTTTCTTCCAGTACTATATGTATAACTGGGACTCTTTTTTCGTTAATCGGTGGACAGTTTAAATGTTTACAATTTTTGGCCGTTAGCCAAAAATTAGCTTCAGTATATTCGTTAATAAGTCGACTTTCATTTGTAACATTTTGCTTTCCAAACAAAAGCGTTATATACATACATACATACATACAAACATACATACATATATATGTACATTTACATATCTCCCTATAGTATGAATGTAAATCTTTTATAAATATTTTCTGAAAAAAGAGCCGGAGCATGTTTCTAAGGGTACTTCAAGGGCGAAAAGAAAAAATGCCGGATAAAATACTTCCGACGATTTGTCTTATTCGGAACGTTGGGTCCTGAGGAAATTCCAAAAGACTGGCAAATGTCAGGGTTGTGAAATTAGGATATTCCAGCGTGTAGAAGCGGGCGACGTCGTCCGGACGTGCTCCCTAATTCAATTTACATGTCCGCCTGACAAGCTCCCACGTATCACGGAAATAAGGGTTCGGAGACATCGGCTGCCACCTCGAATCCCATACGCAATAAGACAAGTTCGTATTATAATCCGGATACTTAATCCAGGGGGCAGTGCGGAATGTCTTCCAACGTGGATTCTGAACTAGAGATGGGAAAAGCGTCGAAAAGCGTCGAAAAGCGTCGAAAAGGCGAGACTTGTGTAAAGAGGATGGCAGTGTGGTGCGAAGAAAGTGGAGGAGGGGGTTGGGGCATCGGGTTGGAAGGCGAGGTAAGCAGGGACAGGAGGGACGGCAACGAAGGCAGCAGGCCGAGTGGCGAGACTGCCGAGTCGGCGAGTAGTGCGCCGGTTGTCACCTGCATTGTTGCCGCTCCGCTCGGTAAGCCCGTCTCGTTCCTCGACGCTACTCTCCACGGGATACAATGGCCACCAGCATCGCCACGCCTCGACCCAGCATGCCTAATCACCCCTGGGTAGACGTCTGCTATTGAAACGTTTAATTAACTCCATTGTGGCCTCCTTTGTCATGCTGCACGCTCACCGACAAGACGTTGTTATTATTATTAACGTGCACCTTGTAAAACAACGCGTTCGCGCGTTTACGTCTTATTTGCGAGATAATTCGACGACGCGTGCACCTGCATTCGAATAACCGGCGAGATCGTTAATTGCACTTTTATGCAGGGAGATGCTTGGCTTGCGTAGAAGGCGAGAAACAGACTCTTTTCAGAAGATAAGTACCAGCTTCCGTTGACGCAGTTTGCCAAAGTTCATTTTCAGTTGCTTTAGAAATGTGTCCCGAGTGTAAGAAGTAAAAAAAAGAAAGAGGAGGAGGAAAATAAGCGGGAAGATTATTTAATGTATTTTCTGCATTGACCGTTGAGGGCCATTTTTAGCAGTGTCAAAACTGTACGATCACGTGACAGAGGTGTAACAAACCGAGGCATTTAACCACCGAAGGAAGCTTCAGAAGAATTCGACGCGGCCTAAAATCCAGTGTACTCGGCGTGTTATTACAGTGAAGCAACAACTTCTTCGTGTAGCGACGTTTACCAAACAATATGCCCGGCTATTTAGGTCGCAGCCGTCCGCTTTTTCTCAGCATGAATATTCAGGCTGTCCGAAAGTGTCGAGGCGTAGCTGCTGAGCTGAACGGCTGGAATGCGAACGGAAGCGAAGGATGATTTAGCACGACTAATCCGACCGGTCGACAAATATTTTGTCAACGTCGGTTACAGGCTCTTTCTACGCGGGCATCTCCACGACCGCGGTTTTACCGCCGTCGCCATAAAACTACTTCGCCGTTTGTCCGAGCGAGGGGGTTGGCAGTGGCAGCGCGCGCCGTTTCGCCGGACGTTTTACGAGCGTTCGCCGGCCACGCAGGGCCGTAAAAGCCTCGTCGTAGCGACGGAGCGGCGCGCTAATTGAATGGGAGCGTCGGCCTCGCGACGACAACGTGACGGAAACCGTTGGCAGAGGCTTGCCGGTCAGCAGCCCGTGGCTCTACCAGCCAGCGTAATGCGATTGGATTTAACGTTTCACGATCTCGTTTACGACGCTCGGGGATAGTTCGTCCACTCGGAGTCAATCTTTTTCCAGCCGCCTTTACAGCCGTTACGCGAAACTGCCACGGATATTCTCGATCGCCCACCGCCCTCCCTCTCTCCTACCCCGATTGGATTCCTTTAAGAGACTCGCGTCTTACGTTTATACACGCGAACAACGAGATACTGCTACGATTCGATGCACCGGCCGATAAATAAAAAGACGGGTCTCGGGTGGGGGAGGGTGAGGTTAACGCAGGGGTAAAAAGTGTTTGGAGGAATCGAGCGTAAAGTTGCAACTCACCGGAAATTAATGAATTTCTGCTGACGCGCCATGATACGGTAGTTGCAACCTCCGCGACCGCCTAAGCAGACGTTTGTTAATTCTGCTGAGCTGTTTAATTCAACCACGATTTCCCTTCTCCTTCGCTTTTTTCCACGGCGTCAGAACGCCGCGTCACTTTTGCCTGGAAACCAAACGTGTCAATTTTATATTGCATTTTGGGATCGAGTCGGTATGTCGACCCGAGTCTCGCCTCGTGAAAAAGTTGTGAAAAATTTCACTTGCTTTCTAAACGGAACCTATTTCTATTGGCAAAATCCTCTCTTCTCCATTTTTGCCTTTCAGCAAGCAGAATCCACTGCTGACAAGTGGAATTCCCTTTCCATGGAGGATAAATCTGACAAATCGATGGATCTGCATAAACGCACTGCTAAATGGACTATAAAGTTGAAGACTGTAAAGTTGATTTCTAAAGACCGAGACTCGATCGGGTGTTGAAAAGGCTCAACGACATATCCAAAAGTTGAGCCGTGACAAACTGACCGTCGGTGAGACGCGTGATCGATGCGGAAACGCCGGGAACGATTTAAGGCGGGAATATGTTAATTCGGTCATCGATTATTCCGCATTGGAGCCGACGTTCAATAAAGAGTCGCGCAAGCGGCGATGAAGAAAAAACGGCGGTCGGGCAAAGCGCATTAGCCGCGCGGCTATCGGCATTTTCCGATCGTTAAGCGAGACGCGGCCGGCATCGGCGCTCCGAGGCAGCGAGGCCACCTCGTAAAGAACGAAACATATTGCACGTCGCTGCTCCGGGCCCCCACGTTGACATTTCGTGTAAGCGCGCAATATAATTACAGGCTATAACCGTAAATAAGGTAATTTGCATGTATTTTGTGTTATAAAGATATTTTATGCTCGACGCAAAGCCGGTGCTTTATGCACGTCGATGGAAAAAAATGGCTTTCGAATCGCTCGGTTGGTTTCGCAACCAGGCGTGTGGAACTTCGAGGAGCCATGAACTATTTGAAGTTGGGGAGGGGGAAGTGAAAACAATGCCTTTTGAGGGAAAAAGACTTGTCGGAACGAGTTCCGAAGTCGTTTGGTCGATCGGCAAGTGCAATCGATCGCTTCTCGGGGAGTCGGTTCGCGGAAATCGGCGAGCATTCCGGACGATCGCCGGTCATTAATATGCGCGATACCGCGGTGGCGTATGCGACTGTAAAATTAAGTCGGACCCGTTACGATCATTCAGCTCATAACCATAACAGTAAATGTAACTACAGCGCAATAACGCGTCGAGTCACTCGAACATTTTTCTCGTTGCTTTAACGCTCGAGGAGCAAAGTGAAATTTTACGGCGTAAAAAGCGTAATAGACTGTGCCGGACCTCGTCATTTTTATGACACACGAATAAAAAATTCCGCGTTCCGGTAATTTATTATGGTAATTTCGGGGAATTTACCGGCTGGTGAAAGCGCGAATTGGACGCGCGACGCGTCAAAATGGAGTTCGCATTTTGAAACTAGCTTGCGAAAAATGTCGCAATGGGCCGATTTACGCAACATTGTCAAACACGCGGGTGACGATTCGTTTCGAAACCTGTGCTCGTTTTCCAAATTTCATTGGAAGTTTGACATCGTTGATAAGTTCGAATAAACTTGCAAACGAGGAAGAAAGATCGGCAAAATAAAAAATAAATCAAAAAATGAAAAAAGCGAAATAATGAAAACAACTGTCGGTATTGCAAAACGTTTGGGACAAATGTTTATATTTTGCTAACTCGATTTACAAAACTATTCGAATTCCATATGCACAGACTTTTGTAAGCTACATCGCTACGTTTATACATTCACACATTTACACATACTCAAAAGCATCGTTCACACATATTACGGTATGACGAAATAACGTAAATTAATTGACGTTCCTTGCCAAATATTTGGCAAGCGAAGTTAAGGCAATGGAAGTGAAGACGCTTATCAAGACTGAAGACGCGTTTGAGTAGTCGGCGTGAAACGAGCGGCAGATAAGCCTCGGCAAGCGAATCCGTCACAGCTCGGGCAGTAAATCATCGGTGGCGCGAAAACCGCGATGCCCGCGCAGCCGTCTCGTTCCCGGCAACGAAACGGTGATCGATAAACTTTGGCCGCGTCGTCGTCATATTTTCCTCGTCTCGCACGGCCGCCTTATTAATGTATGTCAAAGTCGTAAACCCTGTTTACCAGCGGTGTCCGGCCGTCTTGGCGTTAGCCGCCGATTAAATCTCAGGCGAGGAACGTTTTAATCGGCCGGCGGTTAGATAATCCCGGGAACGGCCGGCGGCAAAAACGAGCCGCGGCGCGAGACGGGCGCGATTTAGCAACGTGCCGAAAGCGACCTTAAAGCCCGGATAAGTAGAATTTTAATGCCGATAAATGTTTTATAATCTCGACCCGCGGGACCTTCCCGCCGCGCGCACTTGATTTTACGACGCGATCGACGTTAACTCGATGAAATATGAGCTATTCGTTGCATTAATGGCGGATAATTAACGTCCCGGCGGAATTGCGATAGTCGGCTGCGATATTATGGAACTGCGATATTATAGAAAGGCGAAATACCATCGGTTATCGGCCAATCGCTTTTTTACTGCTTCGACTTTTACCGCCTTATCTCGCCGTTGCTGCTCCCGCTGTTGCTATTACGTTTGCCAATGTTGCTGCTTTTGCTCACTTTACTGCTAATGATGCAGCCGTTGCCGCGGTTCTCATCGCCGTTACAACAATGGCCGCTGTCACTGTTGTTGCTCGACTGCGATTACTGGTGTAATGGCCGCGACTCACGCTGCCATTTCTGTCACCACCGCCGATGCCATTACCGCGGCTTCTATTGCCATTCGCGAGGAAAACGTGCACATTTCGGGGGTTAGCTGACATTTCGGACCGCCCGAACCGCCTCATTCGTTCCTAATTTATCAACGAGCCGCGATTTATCTCGCCCATGAATCAAATTCTAAGACTTTTTCGCCCGGTGTTCCGTCGCGTGAATCATTTTGACAGTGCGGTCAGCGGCCAATCGGATCGGCCGTCGCGCGCCACGAACAGGCAATAATCCCGATTACGCATTAGCCTCTCGCCGGCCCAGACCCGAACATGGCAGATATCAAGTGATGAATTAACCAAGCTTTCCTCCCCTCGCCGACCGCCGAGTGATCGATGATCGAACCCGCTGCGATGCGCGGCCGGCCGCTGCTTCGAGTACCCGAGAAGTAAATAAATAAGCGGGCCGGTGCAGTGGAGAGAAGCGATCGACCGGACTAAATCCTTTTCTTGGGTTCGCGGCGCAGAAGAGCGGCGAACATGACCGGGAAATGCGCGCCGACAAGCGTGTTCGGGGCGATAGCGCGCGGTGGCTATGAGGGGCGGGGGCGGATTCATTTCATTGATTCTCACGCGTTCGCCGGCAGTGTAAATGATTCGGGGATTAATTGGGACGGTACATTGGGTAATTTGCCGGGCTGCTTCGTTACTCCGCAAAAGTGGATTATTTCATTCGACGTTCGGATTGACTGCGCTGGGTAGAAAACTATTTAACACACTTTTTATACACAAATTTTCAAAATTTTTCT
>JABFPT010000588.1:6758-20720 GCA_022817245.1 Nixonia krombeini | reverse complement strand
CCTTCGTTTGTTACAAGAAATGACATTTTTTGACGACGTTCGCTCGTCCCAACCGTCCGAGCTGGACCGTCATGTTTCACTTAGAATCATGATCCGGCTGGAAACAAATGGATTATTTGCTCCCGAAACTCCTCGAAATAAATGAGGATTGTTCTTCGTTCATTCGTGAGGTAAATAATTTCGCGCGCGAGAGATCCATTGCGGGCGATGAGAACTGTGCGCGATGTTAATAACAGGTCGGGTTAACGAGTTCATGGCGCAACGCCGACTTGACAAAGATCTATGGTGCTTTGCGGAGCGAATCGTGGAAAGTCGATTCGATATAGTCGGCGTTGGCCGAGCGCGGGCTCCTAAATTAATATAGATATGCGGTGGAAGAGGGAGCGCACAGGCGGTGTGCGCGATACTCTACCTCCTATGCTGGAATTGTAGGCGACACCGACGCCGCAATATTGGTTGAAAGCTACCGCGGCCACCTCTCCCGCGCATCTGGTGCCGTGCTTGTTGTCGCCATTATCCCTAGGCATGGGGTCGCTGTCATTGTCGTTAATGTCCGTGCTGGCCTCGTGATCATAATTCAAGGCCAGGTCGGGATGATTAGTTTGGATGCCGTCGTCCAGAATCGACACCACTACTCCCTTCCCGGTATAACCCTTTTGCCAGGCCGGTCCCAAGTTCATGTCGAAGCCATCCTTGGCGCCGCCGTTCTGAAACAGTGTTAAATACAGTTTGCTTCATTTTCGGTTAATTTCGCGTCAATCCGAGTCTCCTCATACGTCACGAAAATGTCTCTTTGGAACTTCGGAGAACTTCATCTTAACGATATCTCCCCTCCCCCCTTAGTGGGCAAAGTCTGCGAGGATCAATCGACCCGTTTCTTTAAACCGTCTGGTTAGAGATGCATCGACGGCGATGCAGACCCGCGATTTTCAACGCCGGTTGTACTTTGTTAAAAAGGAGGACTAGTTGTCACGTCGCGTTGAGGAGACACTCGATGCGACCTATTGTTTTCCTCGACAGCTCGTAGGCGAGAGCCTCCGTGAATGACAAAGAGCGCCTCGTCCGTCGGCTTTTACGAAAAGACACGAGACTTCGATGTGTCAATAACGTCTGAGGTAACGGGAAATGTTCACATTTATCAGATCTCCGTTACAAACGAGTTTAACGAATTATTCTCCGTTGTCAGTTTACAAGAATGTTGTATTGGGTCGGGGGTGAGGGTAGAGAATGGGATATTTTCCACGGAATTATTACTTTCGAGAGTCGTCGGAATGTCAAAAGACGGAAAAGGCGTCTTTCCCGAGGAATGTGACGGTAATAAAATGTATATAAAGTCTCGTATTTGTATACGAGTCAAGACCCGCAACTACTCGTGCCAGGCCACGAATATCGCGTAAACGTCGGGCTTCAAAGTCCGATCAGCGAGATCAAGCTATTGTCGAGCACGGCGTATACGCGATGCAGAAATGGAAGACGATCCGTTTTATTATCAACTCGAAACACGCACTACTTTCTTTACTTTACAATTATTCACCGTTAATCAAATTATTTAAATATATACACATTTTATACGTTCGTAAATTTATCGTTAAGAAAAGGCTTGTAGAAAAATCATTATAAAAAAAAGGTACATTTTGTATTCCGAGAGTAGAAAATAATTAACTTAAAAAAAGTTGGTGAAATGTAATTACGAAAAAGTAATTGTTAGAAATGAGTGTAAACGAATAAGTTTATCAGCGAAAAGATGTGTGGTTGAAAACGATTCGCGGAACAGTCGCGGGCTGATTCGAGAGATGGAAAATTGGTTTAACTGCGCGACGGCGGATGGTTCGCGCATTCTTGGCACGTGCTATCGAATTTGTGCTCGCTTACCAGGTACCATTGCTCCTTAAAGAGGGGATCCGGGAACAAACTCTGGAGCGGGGCGCCCCGATTCCGTTGTCGGTGGTAGACAGATTGCCTCTGTCCCGGACCGACGCTCTCGAAGAAATGTCCGTAGTCGTCCAGTATGAAACCCGCGTCGTCGAAGTCCCGCTTCTTGCGTTTCTTTTCATGCTGCTGCTGGAACCAGTGCACCTGAAACGAAAGGGACGTTTTTCCTTACTTCGGTATGCGAGGAAATTGCGACATCGCTTTTCATCAAACGGATTTGAGAGAGTAGGAATAATCGTATTAGACTGCGCGCTTTTCTCACTGGCTCATTTTTTTACAACGACCCCGAGTGGCTCTTTTTTATACACGGGAAGCGTAACTATGTATCCCTCGTGAACGATGGTCAAAAGCGAAACGCCCTTTTTGAGGCATTAGAAGTTAGCGACTCGCTTTTAAACCGCTTTTGCTTTTCTTCAGACCCGCTACCTTAACAGCCACTTTGTAAAAGTAGTTACTAAACACGGGATAGTGTAACCAATTAGAATACTTGAAGTTCAGACGGCGTTTACGGGAAAGAGTGCTGCAACGTGAATGTTGCAACCGTGCAAACTTTGGTTATCCGGCATTCGGTACATTTTCATTAAAACTGTCTTTAACGTTTCACGGCGAGTCGCTGGCTTGCCTTCGGCGCGCGAAAATGCGCGCGGATTTTAAATAATGTATACGGTTGCGCGATTAAATTAAGAGCAGCGTGCTCGGCGTAAACAGTCCAAATAATGCAAGTGCAACCGATTATAAAAAAGGAAAAAAAAGAGAAATTCGATGCTCGCGAATGGTTTCCGGTATCGCGAATAATGACCGTTTGGCAAAATGCATTTGTGCATTTTTGAGCTTTTACGGCGTGTAAAACGTTACAGCGCGAAGTGAAGAAAATCGATGTCGCAGGCAAACGCGTTCGCCGTCGTAAACAAAGTTTACGTCGCTAAATACTACGCACTTTAATTGAATCATTTGGGTAATTATTAAAGTGGAGCGTGCGCGCTCTTCCCCGACTAACACGGCAAACAATGCGCGCGCGTGCAAAGTGCCACGAGCCTTAACGTGTCTCCGACCTCGCAATATCACGTGCCTCGCCGTTCGATGAGACTCGGCCGTGTTATGGCTGGCCTACCTGCGGTTCGTTCCTGAGTGCCTCGTGATGGTGTTCGCTGGTTGAGAGCGACCTCTTGTTCAGCCGCTTGTGCGAGAAAAGGTAGTAGCCTTTCAGCGAGCCAATCTGAAACAAAAAGACCGTTCCTCCTTTGTACCAACATGATGGATTTTCGTGGTAAACAGTATGCAATAATCTTGCCGGTGTAATTTGATTATGCTAGAAAAGAAACGATCGGTTACGGTCAAGTGAGAAGATCTTTAAATTTCTGTATAATATAGTATTCGCTAGTGTTGACCAAATAAGGTAATTGTTCGGGACGAATCATAATTGACTACTTTTTCGTCGGTAAATTGATACTGTAACGAAGTGTTGCACGAACATAAGTAAAAGCGAATAATACACCGTTGCTTATTGTTTGTGTATAATTAAACTAACTTTTTCGTAAGGGGAATATAACTTTAGATGACAAAGACAACGCGTGAATTCTCTAAAGGGAGAGGATATTTAAATTGAACTGTGTAATGTTAGTTGATAATGATAACTGATCTGCAGGAAGAAAATCAACTGAGATATTCAATTACGGTAACCAAAATGTATGATATAATTATAATTCGCGAAAAAGGCAGATTTACAACGATCGGGAGATACAAATCTTCATAAGAGGATCTAGTTAACGCAATAAAAAAAATGTATTTATCACAGTTACATTTTTTATGACAATTGTAATGTATTTTCTTTAACGGTGTGCATTGTTTGTGATTAATGACATCGATACCAGAACTTCACATGTAACGATATTGTATTGACCAGATTGTAAAATGTCACTAACACGTATCACGTATCGCGAACGACGTTATTTATGGTAAACTTACCGTATTACGCACAATATACCCGTTTTGTTACGAACTTACGGTGCGCGCTGTTAATTTAACAACTTTTTTGTTCGTAAATTGTGCTTTAAGCGCAGATAATGCTTTTTAACGGCACGATAAACGATCGCGCTCGTTTTCGCTATTATTTTGTAAACGCGGCGCAAGTAGATAACCGCCGCAGGCATTTGTACACATTTCACCAGAGAGAACCTGCTAATTAGAAATTGCAGCACATGAAATTACTTTGCAAACACGGCAATTTAGATGGTTATCAAACTGAAATTTTCTTGCCGACGATTTTAGCATTATCCGGGCCGGGCAAAGGGAGCGTAACGAAAGATTAATTTTTGCGTCAACGTCGTTACCAACGAAGGGAGAGAAAAATCGCCGTTACTTGAATCATCGCCGTACAACTTTTCTCGCCGAAGCCGCACACATCCGGTAATTTCCGTTCGAGCATCGGCGAACAATTTGATTCGTCTAATCACCACGCTCCAGTACGTAGCTGAGATTTTAGCGGGGGAAACGCCTACGAGAATCAGTCGTGCGAGATCTTAGCGCCGACTTTGCGAATGCCGTCATGCAACTGCGAGCACGAACCCGGGGATTTGTTCGGAAAACTATGAGCTTAAGGTACGATTAGAAACCAATTAAACGCGCATTTCCGTATCTCACGGGAATATCAAAGGCCGTGCGGCGAGGAAGCGAAAACGCTCGTATTAATCGGGTCATTTGCGAGCACTTGTAAGGCGGCGTTTAAGAACGATGACACGGCAGATAAATATTGCACATAATTCATAACGTCACGCGAGACACGAGAAGGTGCGGCAGCTGTCGGTGGGTGTCGGTAGTGCTGTGCGAAAGCGATGTAAGGCGGGAGCGCCGCGAGCTACTTGCCATATTTTCGAGTTTCCTCAGTAATTTTCCGTGCGACTTGTCGCCGTCTTCCCTTAACTTTACCGAGACTAACATCACCGGTTAAGAGCTCCTAATGGACGGATCGAAACGTAATTGGATCGCGCGACGTGGCCTGCGATTGTGGCGCTCGAAAGTTGCAAAATACGATAATGATTTCGAGGCGATTTGCTATGCCTGGCTGGGAAAAGTTCCGGGAATCGTTGTATGAAAAATCGCCCTAATTATTACGGACGAACTGCTCGGCAACTTAGCCGAGAGTCTCCGGAACGTCCTGGCTATCCCGGGTTATTCGACGACAAATTATGTATCCATTAATCCCTTTGCGAATCGGATAACGAGTCATGGCATAAAACGAAGATAGTTGCGAGATCTCGTCGAACAAGCGTTTATTTCCGCGTCCTTGCCACAACGGATTTTCATGATTGCCGAATAGACCCGATAACTCTCCGCCGTCAACTTTTCTTCGAGAGAGCATCAGTTGCTGATATTCAATTTCTCAAGTTTCCAACGAAAGGCTAACAATCCCCCGGCCAAAGACTCGGGCAACTTCCTCGAGAAAAATGGATTGTACGACGCGACATAAATACTGTAGCCGGTACAGCGGGTATTGCACGTGGCGCAAAATTTATGTTGCTCGGTAAAAATGTATTTTCTTGGTATTTAAAGATTCTCGGGAGGGTATGTGGATTTTTAATTAAATACGCGGCGTCCCTTTTCATCCTCGGTACTGTATCGAAATTCATTCATCATCGCACGGCCGATGTCAAGGTTCCCGAGTTAAGACGATTTGTCTTCGCCTCACGTCCCGGTAATTCATAAGCGATATTTTCCGGGAGGTCGTGAGCTCCGCGATGTAGAAAAATCGTCATGGACGTCGCGTCTATTAGTGGAACAAGTCGGTGCGGCGGCGGACTGCGGCTGCGGCCGGACGGGATAGGCGGATAACTACTGGGAATGGCGGACGAAGTAGCGGCGGGCGCGCTGCGGTCGGGCGGCGAGATAACACGGCTACTATCAGCGGTCGGCTAGTAAATCAAACCTCCGAAGAATGGTTAGGTCTTACGATAACCTCTCGGCATACCGTGGTGGGTCATCGGTCGCTCGGACCCCGCTGTTACACCACGTCGAACTGTCTACGGATTTTTCTCTCGGCTACGATTCAGCCTAGAAAGTCATGCCGGCCACGTACCACCGATACCGACTTTTCCTCTTTTCTTTGCTTTCCCGCTCTTCATTCACTCGCTCCCGCTTCTTTTTTGTTGCCGAACAAAATCCCGATGCATTACCTTTCATTGCATCGGCGCTCGACTATTTATCTTTCCGCGTTTAATCAATGTGCAGGGGAGCCGGCGCGTTCCCGCATTTTTGACGTTTACTTTATCTGTATAAAAATACTCGACCCCTTTCTCGCAAATATATCACAGTCCAAGCGTACTTTATACTCCGGCCGATGCGAATTCGACGCAATAGAAGTTTTTACGAAATGCGCGTTGGCGTATTAAAATATACCCGTCCAGTATATTACAGTATTATTGAATACGATTATTAATGTATTCCAAAGAAGGCTTTATTTCTGCTTGCGACTCTCGTGTAACACGCCATTGGAAACAAATCATTCCCAACAGGTTACAATATAAGCCGGTATGTGTGGGGAAAAATACATACACGTAAAAAAAATGAATTTACCCAGATATTCGTTGATAGCATGTTTTCAATTAAACCAATTAATTCCACAATTGAAAATACTATTCCATCCCATCTGAAAATGCATTTCTATCTATAGCCTGAACAGTGCGTTTATTTAATAACATTATCCGAGTATTAAAGATGGTTAGTAATACCAGTGTACTAAGTAAATGCTTAAGTAAAAGTACATTTATAACAGTAAATACTCAGTTATTCTACCCCGTCTATTGTAATGACCCCTTAACCCGTCGCTGTGCAATTAACCTCAACTTTCCACAATTACGACTCGGAATTCAGGCACTTGTGAAAACCGTTGAAATTACACGAAAGCAAAACAACGTGTCGTTCACGCATCGAGTTTTAGGCCCGTTTGGAAACAGCGACCGATACCGATCTGCCCGGGAATATCGGCGTTGTGTCGCTCGCGAATAGTTCGGATACAAATGCGATGTTATCTCGCGACCCCGTAAATAGCGCAAAACAACGCAGCCCGCATCCGCGCTTCCGCTATCAGAGCGCGGTTGTGTCGGCTCGCGTACGATGGCAAAAACGCGGCTTTCCCGCGACGATAAAAACGCGGCTTTTCCACTGCGGCCAATGTCGCGTTCTTTCCCGAGAGTTTCTTACGCCGACTATCGCGCTCGTCCCGTTCACCTGCTCCAAAGCTCCCATAAATCAAAGCGAATCGCGAACCCACCATGGCCACAAAATTATCCCCACCCCTTCGCCACTTTCCCCCTTCCCGTATCGCCGCCAAAGCGGGACGTCCCTGCGGGGCATTCCGCATCCGACGCAAAGTAAAGCGGAAAGTTCGAAAGTCGTCGTGCAGAGGCTGGACGGCTGAGCTCCGGGGGACACCGCCGTGCGACGGCTTGACGCTTTCTCGTCCTTCGTTTTTTGCCTGAGTATGTCTCAGCGTATAAATACAGTGCGAGCACACCCGCGCTGAAATAAAAGCACCGCGAGCGTCTGTCGACATCGACGTCGTTCTTGTACTTTTTGTCTTTTCATACAACGTATATATTCTCTTTGGAAGGTACTTGCTTCTAAATATACTCGCTTATTGATTTTATTGATAAAACAAAACTCTTCCACATTATTTTCTCGTATGCATAAGAGGTCTCTCGACTTTCGTCGGATTTTGACGGCGGTTCAAAGTTTGGCATTAGGTACGATTATGAAAGCTTTCGGTACTTGAAGTCAAAAAGGAAACGCTAACGCAATTATTGGAATAATTTATATTTATGTATTTAAACAGTTGAATCATTTCATTATATAGGAATTTGCGAAATGTAAATGAAATTTACGTATAGAAGTGAAAAGTTTCGAAGCCAAAGGTGCCATTAACGAACACCGAATATCTCGATGCTTTTAACAAAATTATTTATATCGTGTTCCAAAATGTCGTGGCAAACTTCCCACTTGCATTCGAATTGACCTAACCTTGAGCCAATCCTTGATGATATTATACTCGACTATCAAGTCACTCGCAACGATCGAGCGGCGTATTATCCTACAATGTACTCTAAGCCGGTCTATGAATACAAGAGTCTGGGGATTCACGGGTTTTGCATTATCGAACAAGCAAACGAACAAGACATCCTAAGTACTTGCGGATCATCTATTTTTCAACTCAAACATCGGTGCGGAAGGATATGAAATAAGCAAATACACTTTCCTGAATTGTGTTTGTGAAATGCTTTCGAACACGTGGTTTTCAAGTAGATCGAAACTTGTACAGGTCAGCCGAACAATTGTGGGCGGCGAGGCGGCAAGAGATTCGCTTAAATGAACTTGCCGTGTACTCATAACTAAATGACGTCAATTTAATTATGACGTTTGCACCGTACATTCCACATTGACCTTATGCACTCAAAGGTCAATTTGTGACCTTTCGGAATAAAATATTTGAAATATACAAAAAATAAATAGTGAAATTTACAGGATTTTGGAATTTTCTTAATCTCTTTTGTTTGGAGTACATATGTAAATTAGAACTTTTTAGCGTCAATTGGACATGGGTTTTTTCTGAAGTAAATCGTTAGAATCGCTTTTTTTAGCACGCGATTCCTTCATCCATTAATGAAACCACAAACGAAATGTTCGCCAGCTTCTGACCGCATTCGAAAATCCGGTTCCTTTCATCTCATTACAGAATCTGCGAACGCGCTTGCATTTAAATTCGGGATCAGTTTTCTTCGGTTAGGAATTTCGTTTTGTGAATTATTGATAACCGAAATGCGACATATTTTCCGGTACAGTGTTCGCAATAGTAATAATGTCAATTCACACGATGGTCATACTTTTCTATAGGAATGTTGGAAAGCAATGTGAAAATTGGTTTCAGGCAGTCGATATTCGGAAGTTCATCGAATTCGCTGTTCACGAGCAATTAAGAAAGGCTGCGAAGTATTTTTCGTGTCATTACGTCTTTATACCCCGATCTGATATTCTTGGCTGGAGATGGGTCGCAAAGAGGATTTGCGGGCATGGAGCGTCATTTCATCAGAAAGATTTTCATTACGACCATGCATTCTCTCTTCTTTCCCTTATGTCGGGAGAGATTAATGAGTTTTCTCCAGAGCCCACAATCGGTTTCCTCATCTCGCGAGATTCGAGTGATAACGCGTTGCTGACATTTGCTACGGATCCGCTTCGCCTGTCGTGGTTTCGTCTCCGACTTCCTCGAATTAAATTTTGGTCCTTCGCGTTTTTTCGCATGTAAATCCTATTTTACTTGACAAGGAAGAAGAGGTAAAACCCAGAGGAACGTTTTATCTTCATTTAAAACAGATCATTTCCTAGATCGCAATCAACCGACAAATTATATATCCCGTTATTATGTAATGGACATTACATTTGAATGTTTCGATAATCAATAAAATCCACATTTTTTAACTCTGAATGTTCAACGGGATCTAACCACACTTATCGTAATGAATAACATTCGTGTGATTTTTGTTTCAAATTGCAATCGAAACGACACGTATTTCATGCTGGATACTTCGGCGAGACGGGACGTTGTAACGATCTGGCGATACGCTTCGAATGACGTTGTTGTTAGCTTCGTGTATCGTTAGATCGGTGAACGAAACTTGCAGCAACGGTCGGCTGTTTGAACTCTCTTACAAAGCGACGCCGGCTGCAAGTGTAGTTGCCGATGGCCGTGGAAAATGTTCGGTCGTCGACATTCTTGAAGTGGGCACTTGGAACGTCAGACACGCGCCGGTTAACCCAATGAGAATTCGAGGTCGGAGATGCGTCCACGGCGAGACGGCGACCCTCGAAATCGATGAGACGTGAATCGCGCCCTTCCGACAAATGCATATGCATGCGTATTATGAGCGCTTTTGAGGCTTTGCAAATGCCATGGGGAACGAGCTCGCGCGGTCTCGTCGCGTTTGGGCACTAACGAAATTTTCAGCTTCGGTAACATCCACGCTCGAAATCAACGACACTGCCACGGAACATCGGCTGGAAGTATATTTCGTCCGTGAACGCGCGCTTTTCTCGTCTCTCCGACATTTCGCAAATTCGATGCCCGTCACTGACCGCCCCGAATTCCGCTGTTAGCTCGGCTGGAATGTAAATACTAATAAAACGCTTATCAGACTTTTTGCATGAAAATTATTCACGATGTTCATTTGCAAAAAAATTTATTTATTATTCAACAAGATGTGAAATTTCTTTTGAAATAACGTCGTTTTCTTTGGCGAACTACTACGCATATGAATGTTGCGGTACACAATTGGCGAATTTTATATACGAAAGTTCTACAAACTAATAATTAATTGCGCATTTCATAGCAATTCATTACTATCGTGTAATTTCGTCTTTTAATAAGTGTAGTCAAATCCAGCAAAAGCCGAGTAAATACAATTAGTGATTAATATTATACAACAGTGTATACACAAATGCAGTTATCTCATTAAACCGTGTAAAGCCGTATTTTAAATGTAACTGAATTATCAAGCTAATAATTATTTCTGTTACAATATGGAATTATATTAATTGTTGGTTACTTCGTACTGTCTATATTCCGCGTAAAACATCGTTATATTATTATTGCAAAGCGAGATGCAATTGTTGCGACATCAACGAACGTTCCGTCATCAATAAATTCAATGTTATAGAGTCGGCCGATTGTTGTGTCTATAAAACGAGTTTGTACGATGATTATAAAGATTGTTATCGTATTATTGTTTGTCGTTATATAATTCTGCATGCCAAAGATTATAGGTTACAAATAAGTAAATGTATATAAATATTACAAAAAACGATTTATATTAACACTGATTAGCATTTAAATTAATATGGTTATTACTTGTTATTCAAAAGCAAATTTTCGTGTGCATAGCGAGCGGTGTTTATCGGCAGATGATTTAAGGTTTAGCTACAAAACACTGTACGCAGCTTTAATAATAAACGTATAACGATAGCCGCGAGCATTGAGGTTATAAAGATATGGATAATGAGAACAGGCTTATTTTGGAGAATTCTAATTTTGATACTGTGCTGTATCTATTGTAACGAAATGTGATAACCAAGAGCACAATGCATGTTTCCAGTGATATGTGGCTGGCTCTCCCTACGATCGGCAACAGACGAAACAAATTATTAATAATGTTTGTACATCTCCGATTGCAAAGCAATATTTATTTATTAGACTATACATAATTCTTACCGATGACGTCAATCAATTAATTACAGCTGTTTTGCCGGTGCCGAGCAAGCACGGTCGCAACGTAAACAAGGAAAGTTTGTATCGGTTGTGCAAACTATACATTTATAATTTTACTTTCACTGAAGTCACTACTTGTACCATCGCATAATGCATGAGATGTTTAAACGTGGCTTATTAACACATATCTGGAAAATCCTTTTACCCCTGTGAAGTTCACACCCCGTTTTTTGATCAAAATTAAAAAATAATAGAGTTCCGAGTAGTTCTGTAATAGTTCTAGAGCTCCTTACTGATTTTAGAAAGAGTTTGGAACGGAAATGGAAATTTTACGAATAAACAGAAAAACTTTTAGGGACTTTACAAAGTACCTCTTTTTTAAGAAAATGAATTTTTTCAAAGAGTTTTAAGTACAATAGTTTTAGAACTCTCGACGCATTTCAGAAAGAATTCCAGAGAATTTACCAAAACAATGGGCATTAAGATTGAAAAGTGGGAACGGTATTTTGCAGAAAAAAGGCACTTGCAGTCGGAAGAGCCACGATTGCGGTACGTATTGGGACTCGTCGTCACAGGAGACGTCATGTAGTGTGAAAAGCAGAAGAAAAAATAACAAATATTTTTTTGAAATTTTTCAAAGGGGTGTCAGTCTGGATCGATAATACAGCATTCAATTACGAGATATTAAGGAAAAAGAAAAAATTGGTGGGGATAAAGCCTTAACTATTGGCGTCTTAATCGTAATTAACTGCTGTATTTTCGGTCCAGGCTGACATGCATTAGCTCGTTGGATAGACCACTATGTCCGGAATATGACGGTATCTCGCTCATTTTGAAATTCCCAAATACAAAAAAGTTATAGCGTAGAAACTGTGAAAGTTGGTAGATCTCGTCCAAAACACATAATTTATGTCTTTCTTCTCGATTATCTCTGCTCCTAATGGTCAGATAGGTCAATATGGGTAGTGATTCTTGATGTGCGTCACAAGATCTACCTAATGGTGTATAAATCGTAGCTCAATTCCGAAGTTGATTTTTCGAAAAAAATTGAAGGGGAAAATTTGGAAAATTGCCGAAAAATCAACTTCGGATTTCAGCCTTGATTTATACACCATTAGATAGATCTCGCGACGGACATCAAGAATCACTAATCATATTGACCACTCCTGCAATTAGGAACTGAGATATTGAGGAAAAAAGAGAAGATTAGTGGGGATAAAACTGAAACTATTGGTACCATAACCGTAACCTCAAGTCGTCTTATTGGTTCAGATCGACATGCTTTGGCACATTGGATAGGCCTCAATGTCCGGAATAAGATGATACACCGTTCACCGTGAACTTCCCAAATGGAGAAAAGTTATAGCGTGAAAACTGTGAAACTCTGAAGATCACATCCCCGCCATGTAATTTATGTCTTTTTTCCTGATTATCTCTGCTCCTAATGGTCAGATGGGTCAATATGGGTAGTGATTCTTGATGTCCGTCGCGAGATCTATCTAATGGTGTATAAATCAAAGCTCAATTCCGAAGTTGATTTTTTGAAAAAAATTGAAGGGGTACCCCTTTGGAAAATTGCCGAAAAATCAACTTCGGATTTCAGCCTTGATTTATACACCATCAGATAGATCTCGCGACGGACATCAAGAATCACCCCCTATGTTGGTCCTTTCTGCCATTAAAAACGGAGATATTGGGAAGAAGAGAGAAAATTGTGAGGATGGGAAGTGATTTATCGAGTTTCAAAGTTTTCATTCTATAACTCTTCTTCATTTGGAAATTTAAAAAAAAGGCGAGGTACCATTCTGTTCCGTCAGTCGAGATCAATTCAATGAACTACTAACCCGTGGTGATGCGGACCAATAATTTATTTATAGTTATAGTACGTACTTTTTTAGTTTTATCCCCATCATTTTTTGGTTTCTTGAAAAAAAGAAAGTACTTGCAGTCAGCAACTCAGTTGCGGTACGGATTCGGAATCTTCGTCGAAGCAGACATCATTTAAGGTGAAAAACAAAACAAAATTTGTAGGGAATTTTTTTGAGGTTTTTCGGAATCAGTTCAATATAAAAAGTTATATCGGTTCTTGTGGTCTCATTTTACAGTTGTGGTGCCCATAATTTTGAAAAATTCGTTAGAATTATTCAAAAATCATATCGAATATTCTAGAACTATTGTAGTAATACCTTGAACTTATATATTTTTTTTGTTTAAAAAAGAAACAGGACGCTTACTTCACAAGGTTAGTTCTCTTTCTTGCTCAAGTGATAAACCGAAAATATTCGTAAATCCTGAAAACAAGTTTCATCCATCGTAGTTTCTTCGTCGATGAAAGTTATTGCGAATTAATATCATCAATTTGTCGCGTATCGTGCAATTATGAATGCATTTATAGAGATATAAAAATGTGCCGCCGATTATATTCATTTGTTAGTAGCTTAATGACGTATAAATTTTCAATCGTATGCGTAAATGATAAATAAGCATAATAATACACAATTATTTATTCAAGTTGCTTTAATTTAACCAAAATTATTTGATAATATCCCTTCATAATTAATGCAAAAACTTTCTGGTTGGTAGGAAAAATATTTATTTGGGATTAAAATAAAGTTTGGAATGATAAAGATCGGCAAGATTTACAAAAACCGCAACGATTCTGACAAAGCATTTCAATTAACAAAGTAGAGTATAAAATAGATTTACATAAGTTGTGTACAATACGTGTTGCTGACAAGCAGAGGACAATGGTTTTTCAAAACGATCTCTTATAAACGTCC
>JABFPT010000587.1:28726-39308 GCA_022817245.1 Nixonia krombeini | reverse complement strand
TATGCGACTCTTGAAAAAATTGAATTGTATTAAAGCAAAATTGAAGTATTGCATAATTCCAGGCATCATAACGGTCGTGATCTCTTGCGATCATATTTATCGGAATTTATTCCTCTTTGCTGAAAAAGCCATTTACCCAAAAAGAATGTTGTAATATTCTAAACCACAGGAATCAGTTACCTGAAATTATATCATTGTGTACCTTGCGAATAATCGATTTTATATTGAAAGGCGTAACACTCGTGTTATTGTTTTGCTATAAAACAAAAAAAAAATATTTACGTTTTATCATGATATACGTCTCAGAAAACTGATGACAAACGGCTTTGGAGATCCGTATTAAAACAGTAAAACGAGGGGGGGAAAAAGTCATGGAATTAATGCATCTCCACACATGTGCTTGTCAGCGCTCGCAATTAGACGCAGTTCGAGCGTCGATGTAGGTATACATCGATCCGTGAGAAGCGACTCGCACGATTTGGCATTAATTAGCAACCAAACCAATTAAGTCTTAGACCGTAATGGGATGCTTGTCGGATCGGTCAGCATGGGAAGTGAAATGTAATTGTTCGCTGCAGCTTATTTTATTCCGTCACGCTCATTAGTCATATTTACGCGGATCGTGAATCAGCACGATTGGCAGCTTCCTGTGGGAAAGCTGTAAAAGTATCAGTTTCGGTTCACCCCACGCATCGGACAAGTTTGTCAATAAGTCCGTTTACTTTACCCAAAATTCTGATCTTCGCCTATTCCGCAAAAGTGGACGAATCCTTCAAAATATTCTCTTGAAGAGGGAGACATTTTTCTCACGTAAAGGCAAATTATCCTCGTTCAAAACGTTGCCTCTCGAGTCAAGAGAATTTTCATAGACTTCGTTAGAGTGTATTACAGACGGCCTTTTAGTCGGTATATTAAAAATGAGAGAGGCGAAGATCTCCGCCGATTTTCGACTCGCGAAATAATCGTCGTGACGCGGAGTGAAATGCTGTAGCGGCGCGATTCACCGGGTTCGTTGAGTGGCAGGCTAAACAAAGTCGGTGAAAAAGATGTCGCGGGGCAAAGTTGATGGGACGTAGCCGAACGGCGGAGTGTCTGGAGATTGTCAAGCAGCTCGGCGAAGGCTGTCAAGCTCGTTACAAGATTCCGTGAATGCTATCTTCCTCCGAGTGCGCCGCAAATAAGGAGCAGGAAGAAGAATACGCAGGGGCCGGGGGGCTGGATGGGGGTGGTAAGCGGGAGGAGGATGGGGGGGGGTGGAGACGCGTAATCGATACAGACGCGGCTGTCTCGATAGCGGCGTTCGCGTACGGCGACCACCGAGTACACGGCCCATCGGCATCCGTGCGCCACTTACAAGGGCCTTTATGGCAGGCAATAGCATAAACAGCTCGGGTATCCGTGTAAGAAGAGGTCGCCGCGCGGCCTAATAGATTTATCGTGAATACACGAATATCTTCTACCTGCGGCCCCGACAACAACGCGAGCGAGTCACGAGCGCGCCGCCGCGGACTCGGGATTTATCGCGCCGATCGAGCCGTTCGGGCCGTTTCCTTCGTTATTAAACCTGTAATCGGCGGCGAACCGCTGCTCAGGGCCCGGCCGGTACGGCCGCACTCGGGAAGACTGGACCGACCGGAGGACATTCGCTCGGTGATGTTACCCCCTAAAAGTGACCCGTCGTATCAGATTGACAGCAACGGTGTCGGGCCCCAACTTATTAAATTTCATTTGACTCCACGGCCGCTCTTCCACCGGTTAAAGAATCCGTCCTTTTTACACTTGTACACCACGAAGAATCAATTGTACCATATACACCATAGACGAGCATGGCCACTGAAATTGTCGTAGATAGAGAAAGTTGGGTAACATCGACCCCGCGCCTCATTACTTTGCTTTATCAAACATACTGTGCCGCAAATGTGCACTCGCCCTCTCGCGGAATGACATTTCAGCCGCGTGTTTTACTTTCTATCTGGGACTGAGAAGCCGCGGGTGATTAATAAAATTATAATCATCGGTTGATTGAATACTATTGCCGGCTTCTCGTCTCGGTTGGGCTGCCTTCGCGAAGCCATCAATAATTTTCTTGCCTCCTCCGAGTTCACTCGCAGTTTACCAATAATTATGCTAATTTTTGGAATATCTTCTTCTCCTCGAGCCGCATCCGCAGGCCGTAATATATCCGCCACGTGACGGCTTACGGGTCGCATTCGTCGCGACGGCATTGATTAATGCGTACCTCGGGCGCGCGTATGATTTCCAATCAATAAATCAAGCGACGGGACCTCGTTAGTTACCCGTGCTCTCCGCGCGCAAGTTTCTCGGCTGCCAAGTTTCTTGTTCCCTGGCCACACTTCCTAGGTCTCGTCTTACTCCGGCACCTCGGACTCGCAGATGCTGCCACTTGTCGAAACCCGAACGCACCGTGTCACGACCCGACAAAGCCCCGTCGTTAATTATACCGCTAACAATATTTTGACGAAAATCGAACGCTGCTGCCGTTGATTAATTGCCGTCGTTGGAAAGTCTACCGTGATAAGGCTGCGGTTAACGATTCTCCAAACCGACTCGACCGTTTGCGGAATCTTGATAAACTTCTTCATCAATGTTTCGTACGTCAACTCGGCTCGGCTACTGATTTCTCCCGATGTATCTTGATTAGCGCTTATCGAGCAGATTAAGCACCAGTGGTATCTGCGATCGGTCGCTGGAAACGCCGCGTCGTCCTTTGTTAGCGAACGTTTAGTAGGTTGATCGTTCACGACGATTAACAAACAATCTGCAGTTCATGATCAGTCTGGTCTTTGTCCAAACATAACCAAAGATTCGTGATTTTGCGACGATCACTGCTCCGAATTAAATATCCAATGTTCCCGCAGAGAAAACAGGGACGTTTGTGTTATTGGCGCTGTCCACTCGAGTGTTGACAGATGGACGTACAAATGAGAAAATGCGTTTGCCTTTTCGGTGTCTAAGTATTACAGGGACGACCCGCCGTAACAGAATTCCGTAAACAGTCCTGCGAGCGGCGGCCGCAGCAGCTGTACCTCAGCGATGCAGGAGGTCGAATGTTGGAAAATGTCACTTGTTCATAATCCGGTCCGGACTAAGTTGTTATCGGCAATGCAAATAAATAACGGAGGATTGAGACGTCGGAGCACCGTGACGTAGCGCTTTGGTGTATACGAAACCGCGGTCTCCGGCAAATATTTGCCGTGAAGCCAGTCAGCGCCGCCATCTAGGCTACGGTATTCCGTTCCGCACTCGTTTGTTTACGCAAGCCCGGCCAAGATATTTAGATATGAATTTCCTACTCGAGATTGCGGCGGGCAACGAGACGTGTTCTTTGCTTCCGATATGGGCTTCAAAGTTGGCGCGAATTCGCCGATGAATCGTGTTTGAGTTGCGGCGGCGATGTTTGCGCGAAGGAAAGAAATGCATCCACGTGATCAGAAGATCAATTAGATTAATTGGAAAGGCGAAGTGGAGGAGAGTGTGGATGGGCGGAGAGCTTTACGGAGGTCCGTCGAAGCCGTGAGGAGCGTCTTTTTCCAGGGAAAATGAGATCCGTGCGAATTGCCGCTGAAAGTAACGGGCGGTGGCCAGCCAGGGCCGTTTTTCGAGTCGATTATTCTCCGCGTGTTTCCCGTACTGGGCAGCCCGTACTCGTGTTACATTTTGTTTAAACTTTCCCAATCTGGCTCCTTGGCCTTCGTTCTGGCTGCTCGAGCTTACGGCGATAACTTCTGCTTATACGCCCGCCAACGGAGAAACTTTGCCAGAGCACCTGGGAACGTTATTAGATGACGAGGGCGAGGTCCGCGGTTCGCGAAGAGTGGCGCGAGCCACGTTCCAGAAGTACTTTGTCGCGGTAATGAAAGCCGGTGTCCTTCACAAGTGACTTTTGCGCATCCCTCGCTTTCACTCCTTTTCTCGCCAGCAGGCAAGGAAGGAGGAGCTAGATTTGCAAAATGTGTCGGATGCGCTACTGCGAAAACAGAAACGATTCGGCTAATTTAGCGAAAATCGAGTGGTATCGTGCGGATGCCAGTACGAGACGGCGTCCAGTTATTGCCGTAGCTGGCGCCATTAAACATTTCACTGCTCGTGAAGTGGCCCACGAGCGGAGTGATCACACGGCGTAAGTGACCCGTGACGATTCCAAATTATTCACATACAATTATAACGCGGGATGAGATGCCGCAGCCGGCGTCACGGCAAATGGATCGCGGCTAAGCATTTTAATGGGCTTTCCGTGTCGTTATAATTTCATCTCTTCATTAACAAACTTATGACGCCTGGAAAATTGAGCATTCGACCGTGACAAGGACGTAACCTGATAGTGTCAAAGTGGGACGGATCGCCTTGACGAGGTTAAACGCTGGCGGAACGTCAGGCGTTAACCTTAAGTACGTCATGTGAAACGGAACCGTTTAACATACATTCGTGGAAAACTCGTTTCATGACGAATCCGTGATACACGCAAAGTCGTAAAATCGGTGTCGCGTTTCTTCGACGATCGGTTGCCAATCGTGTCGCGCATTCGTTGCGATACAATCGTAACGAGAGGTTTTTAGTTAGGTTGTACGCGTCTTGTCCCCGTCGAGGGAGAACGATTGGGAATGCGGCGGAAAGAGGCGAGCAAATGGAAAGTATGCAGCGGCGTGAATCGAGTGGCCGCGGGAGCCAGACTGCTGTTATTTCGCTAAATATTATTCTAAGCGGCGGTCGTGATTTTTCATTTTTCCGTGTAAAAGTGTTCGGCGCGCGTAGGTCGCGGCATTAGCGTGTGCCAACGGCCATCGTGTCGGCTAATGTTAGAGATCTGAGAAAAGGACGCGGGAAATTAATGGCGCGTCCGCGTCCGACTGTTTGCACGGCACGACATTTTAATCTTTGTCAGCTTGAAGCGTATCGCGCGTTCAGTAGGCGGATAAGTACACGCTGTACTACGAGCGATTTTTACAGAAGCGGTCACGATACATAAGCTCGTTGCGACGGACCGCGAACCGCCGCGCCGTCATTCACGAGACGGCGGTGATTGCACGTCGTCTGCTTCGGGCCGTGCGGCGAGAGTCAGGTGCCGATGAGCGCGAACGTCTTTGGGGACGAGTCGGGCCGATAATTGGCGGCACGACGCCGTTGTCAGTCGGAAGTAACACGAGGCTGGTGACGAGGTTGGACGCCGACCCGCTCATTACCGTACGCCAGACTCGCACGGTGGTCGACGGTCGACCGACTTCTCGAACGATCGTCATCTCCGCGGGAGAAGAGAGCAGAGACTGCTCTTCCACTCCTCTCTCTCCTCCACACGCCCTCCCCCCTTCCCTGCGCCTCAGTCCCTCTTTTATACGCGGAACTGTCGAGCAGGTACGTGGCATGCCAGCAAATCGCGTCGTGACACGATATTCTGCATTCCAAGCGAACGCGAGTGCGGCGGGGGAACAACTATTATGAAAGCGATTGAATCAAATAACGCCAGTGATTCGATAAATCGATGCTCCTCGGATTCAAAGTGCACGGCTATGAATGAGGAACAAGTTGCGCATGACTCTTACAATGAGCCCGCGCGGACATTTTTCAATTACGTCGTCGATTGCGATGAATAGAGACGAGCGGGATGAATGGGATGCTGCGCTGAATAAAGCGGACCATTTTACGGTTCAGGGCACTTTTGTGCGAAACAATGAGATTAGCGCGAGGTGGCGGTGGCTTCGCGCGCGATGCAAATGATGCGAATTCTGATACACTCGGGAGAACGATTAGCGCGGTTGAATTACAGAGAATTCGGTTCCGCTGAAGAATTACGTTTTTTCGAGCGGCGCGGAAAGCGCTGTAAATGGTGGATACGACAGCGGGGTGTGGTGGCAAGTGAGGTGGGAAGGTTTATTGCAGGGGGCTAAATCCTCCGGAGTAAATAATTGACTGAGAAGTAAGCGGCGGAAATCCTCATGAATACCGCATTGTGTCGGAGCGCGATTTCGAGAATCTCGGCAGATCTGGGCGGAGGCGGACTCGCCCCATTAGGACACGGATACGAATGTAATGGGCCGACCTCGAAGCGGCTCGAGCGCGCCGATATAAATTAGCGGGGTCACACCCTCGTGCTGTAGCGCGCCGCGATGCACCCCAATTCGATTTTCACTCTTTCTTCATCGCCCGGTCGTCCCGCGCGCATTGTCACTCGCGACACAATGACAGCGATGACGCGAGGTCGCCGGCGCGGTCGTCCGTGCCGCGCAGACCCATCCATATGTCGCCCCGCGCCATATGCGAGTCTCCACGGTCTTATATGCGAATCACATTATATTAATTGAATAGGCAGCCAAAGCGCGCATGAATTTCATATCTCTCGTCGTCGTCACGCTGCGCGCGCATCTGTTTGATAGCGCGCGGACAAAGGTGCCGAGGCGAATATGCTAAACGGCGGAAACTCGCTTTTAACGCGCCGCCGATGTCAACCCCGAGGAGGACCGTCTCTCGACAGTTCTTGCTCCCCGGTGACAGGATTTCCAACCGCACCTCCCGCTACTTTCCACGATATGAAAATAAGTCTCCTGTCCCCTCCTCTTCCGCGCACTCTCACGCCCCCCTTAATCCGCTTTCGTGGGCCCCCTGGTCTGTTTTCACTCGGCTCGAGTGCCGCACTCGGCGCCGTCACATCTGCGCCGAGTGGCAGGCTCGTTTCAACGGTGTCGCATCGTCGCCCCGGCTCCGACTAATTGCCAGCGCGCGCGCGCGCTCCTCCGAACGTCTTCTTCGCGAGTTAATCGATTCGGACTTTCTTGTTTATTAAGCAAATATCCGTCCCTCCGCTTCTCCCCATTAAATTGGGTTACACGCGTTGGCTCTGCGAATGTCGTCTACCAGGCAGAGGTAATGCGTCACGCCACTCGGCCGATAATTCCGCTCACGGCGGACGACTCGCTTATCGCCGGGAACGGGAATCATGGAAATTGACTTTAAATTTATGAAGGCCCGTTACGATTTCGCCCACTCTCGCCCGTCGCAGACGCCGACGACGGCGACTCCTGCTCACGACGGATACCTCGAGATTGGCCGCGTATGCAAATGTGATGGGCGCCAGTTGCCACGCGCTATTTCGGTAATCCGGAGAGTTCTGTTCCTCGTCACGCGGACCTTCCTTAAATGACGATTCCAACCGCCGCTGGAAATGTCAGTCCTCGACCTTTCCTCTGTTGACATTTCCGTGGCTCCTTCCGGAATTGTCGATTTGTCGGAGAAAAGTTCGTCTGCGCGGGGTGATATAATCGCGGCGAAAGCCACACGTCAGCCCGGCATGCTCGATCGTTTATTGGAGCGTCGTCGAAGGGAAGCCGACTTTTCTGCAGGCCGTAATGGTCTCGCGGTGGCTGGATCCCGCGCATCGATCCATCATAATCGTCGATGCTGCGAAACCAAACTCCAATTAGAGGCGATCGCGTATCGCGAGCCACGCTGTCGACAGCTCCTTCGTCCGACGGGCAGGCGTGCTCGCCGGCAACGCTCCGTCCGACGCCGTCGAAACCGCGCCCATTTACCCGCGTTATTAATTGCTCCGGCGAGAGGACGCTCGTCACGCTCGTTTGTTGGCCGGTTCTTTCCATAAACGCCGCGATGATCGATGTCGCGGACGAAACCCCGCGATGCGCAGCGCCGCGCGTTCCGCGAGTGGCAGGGGAGCGGCGATCTCTCCAGGCGAGCTCGGTTAACGAGGAAACGCCGGTTCGCGCGCGACATTTTTAATCGTCGCTGATTCGCTGGCGCAAAAGTGCGATGGTGCCGATAAGGAGGAAATCGCGTTATAAAGTCATCTCGAGTCGCGGCGAGATGAATATTCAACACTTCACGGATACGTTTGACTGTCTATCGAGCGTCGAAGGAGTTATAGGCGCCGTTTGATCTCAATCTCGCTCGTTAATGGCCGCCATCACTTTTCCGTGATGCGTATCCATATCGCGTATCGGCCGCGTCTATCAAGTCCGCGTTTCTAGTATGTAAATGGGCGGCCGCCTGATCGGGTTTCACGACGGACGCCGGGTTATCTCGTCGGCGGCGGAGGCGGCGGCGGAGGCGGCGGCGCTCCTTCACGCTACACTTCGTATCATGAAACTCGTAAGGAAGCCGGCGGACAGTAATGACTGCTTTTGCGTTTAATAACGTCCCGTTTAAATGAAAGTTCCCATCTCGTATGGAAGCTCCTCTCCGCCGGGGACCTCTCGCCGGTATCCCGCGGTGTCGGCGGCGGCATCTTCGTGCCGGCCTCTCTTTTTCATTCCCGCGAGACCGCCCGTTGCCATGATATCTCCTTCTGCTCCGCGATCGAACTTCAGCAGCCATTAAAACATCGATTTCCATGACGAAACCAGAACCGCAATGACGCGCGTGTCGCGTATCTGGCGTAATCTGAACATAGGAGAAGGAAATCATCTTCGAGCAAGGAGAAGCGTGTCCTTTGCACCGAATGGAACTCTTTTAATTTGCATTGGCGAAAGGGGTTTCGTAGCACTTCTCAAGCATGTCGCCTTGTGCTGCAAGCGGGATTGGTCGTTCTTAAAGAGTTAGGTGCTAGAGTGTTTGAAGAACTGCCTGCAATAATGCCATAAACGAGAACCGGTATGGAATAAGTTCATACGCTGTGGTCAAAAGGGAAAAGGTAAGGGGAGAATACACCGCCACGTACGGAATCGAGGCCTGCGTCGAGGTCGTGTATATACGGGGCGTAAGGTGGCGCGTGGTTGATAAGGCGACGGCAGTGGTGGTAACGCGGCTGATGACGACGGTGGCGATTCCTTTTCCCCAAACGTGCCACGTATGGCGGAACAGCAGCCAAGGTCTTGCGACTCGTCGCGCCAGTCCCGTGAAACAAACGGCGCCTCCTGTTCGCGCTCACGTATGCCGTCGTCGTGTTCACCGAGCCTCGCATTATCATATCTCGTCTAGGCCGCAATTCTACAAAGCTGAAAATTACAACATTAGCGCGTCGCGGCTGGCTTGCGTGCCGCCGCCGAACCAATGCGCGGAAGCGGGCCGGCGTCTGCGAAAATACATGCACGCTTTGCGCCGCCGACTACGTGCACGGACGGGAATCTCTTCCGTCTTCGTTATCCCCGTTACGAGCCGCTGCGGCGGGAGTTCTAAATATTTCACGGAGCGCCCCTCCTCCTCCGCCTTCGCTTCCACCCTCGCTCTCCTTCCCCTCGCCCTCCTCCTCACTCGGTCCAAGAGCCGCGAGAACGCAGGTAATTCCCTGCATGCGCGCTTCGACGGGATTCCGAATATCCTGTTTTAACTTCTTGCGTTTCTCCATTCGGCGCACGAAAGGTCGGCTCGCACTGATACCGCTTTGGCTCCGTAACACGATCCTGGAAATGCATTATTTTGTAAGGGAACGCCGTGCCTGATGTATTTGCAATTCTACGCTGTCGAACCTCGGCGAACTTTACTTCCCGATGTACGGGGATTTCATTCGTTGACGCAGAGAACTCGAGGGAGGTTGAATATTTATGGAGTTTATCACACGAAGACCTCCCAACAGCGGGGAGGTGTTACGCCTCTTTGGACCCCGAGCGACGAGCAAATGTCGCGATTTGTCGAACTTTCGGGTTACACGATCGCAACGCTGAATCTGATTATTGATAAATGATCAGAGGGAGGGGGAACGTGAAGCAGGCTACGATTTCACGGGAAAATTCGAGCGAAAGGGGAAACAACGTTTTCAAGCATTCACGAACGCGAGAGACGAGCATATCGCGGCGGGAGAGGAAAAAAGGGAAATAACAATTGCAGCTCGTGGTAACGTTCAGTGGGTCCGGACGACTCTTCTCGTGAGCGCGATTACCGCCAGTCGCGGCTCTCGAGTTTTCATCTCAAGAATATTCAACTCCGCGGCGTCTGAGTAATTGGATGGAAGACTTCGACGTGCGCACTTTATCGAGCGAGAAAAGCGTGTGTGCGTGCATTGTCTTACGCACAAGTTTTGCTCGACGTCGGTGTCTCGCGCCTCCCCCTCCTCCCTCGTAAATTTAATCAGCGTAATTTCCCGACCACGCCCCGCCGAGCCTTTAGTCCCACGTCCGCGCGCGAGAGCGGCGTAGAACTGCGGTTTCGAGAGTTTCTGGATTTACTCGGTCTCCATATTTTACATCGCGGATACCGGTGAATCCGGTATTAGACACGCCCCTGTCCCTCGCTCCTCGCTCTTTTCATAGGCAGCAACGCCAGCCTCGGCCCGATCTCCGGGAATATTCAACTCGCAGCGTTGTACCGAAATTTAATGAAAACCCCTCACAACTTGATTAGTTCCGCATTGATGATATCTTTCTGTAACAAAGCTGCCATTACGCGGCATAAGTAAAAAAGCACGACGGAACGCGCGGGAATCGGTTTTAATTGGAAAATGAAAGAGAGCTTGCACGCGGCTGCCGATATTGGAAGATTATTCCCATTCAAACGTCGATGCGCGGACTTTTACCCGCTTACGCGGATAAACATAGCGAACTTTAAAACATCGCTCATTCGGTTCATTCCTTTTTGAAGCTTTTTAAAGAAGAAAAAAAACTTCGATTTTCCTTCATTAAGT
>JABFPT010000587.1:10323-28627 GCA_022817245.1 Nixonia krombeini | reverse complement strand
ATCGGAATTTCGTCTGCATTGTTTCCCGCTGTGTGCATTTCTTCGAGATTCTGCACGATAATTTTCCTCGCAAAATAATTAAAATTAAATAAGCTCGCCTGCTTTCGAAGGAAAGACCGGAAATTTCATTTCTTCGCACCTCGAAACACCGTTGCTGCTGTTTGTTCCTTATTAAGCCAATTGTCGGCATTCCTTCGTAAACGGGACCGTTGGACAATGAGGAGTCAGATCGGCTCTAGCGATTCGAATTACAATATGAATAAACGGCAGAAACATGTGTTTGTCGCGGAAGGAACAAATGAAGCGAGGCGGCGGCGGCTGTGGAGACGTGGCCCAATGCCGAGACTCTATTAATGTGGAGACGTCGGCGGCCTTTGTTATCACGTGCTTCGAGTTTTCACAGTCGCCTTTTACTCGCTACAATTGAACATCTCGGAGGCAGGGCCGACTATTTTTCATTAAGCCAGGCGGGGAAGACACCGAGAATGTGGAAAAATGAATAGGGCGAAAATTCACGCGCAGCGGAACACTATTACTCTTCTTTCCCGGAATTTCTCATTACCCCGCTCCTTTTATTTCGTTCGACTTATATTGCCAGTAACTCATTATGACGAAGTTATGCATCTTATTAAATGCCGAGGTGTTTGCTTCGGAATTTCGGCGCCGTGTAACGTCGCACCTTCAGGGCCCCGGGTAATACCCCTGGGAAGCACAATTCTCTCGCCGCGAAAAATGGCTCCACGTCAACGGGATGAAGCGATTTTCGTAAGCGCGAGGCGATATTAAAGGTAGCAGCGGGGATTTCCCCTCCCCGCTGACTCCCGCGCCACCGGACCGATCCGCGAGTGTCAACAAGCGTTATCGGTCACGAGCGCTTTCAGCGGCTCGACCTACTTGGCTTTTCCCACCGCCCGCACGCGTTTTTGCCGAGTCGAGTCACGACTCGAGCATGTTCCGCACGCGTCGCGTTTAGGCATAATCGCCCCGGCCGTGTTTACCCGGGGACTTAACGTCATAATGTCGGCAGCTTATTCTCGTTCCGTGCGAAAGTACCGGCGTCGCGGTTTCCGAGCCGATGTGAAATCGTCGCTTTTTCCTCGACTATCCCCACCGGAGCCGGCTTCATTAAACTCGTCGGTGGGGCTCCGGCGAAAACGGTACACCGATGCGGGGACGCGGTTTTAAAGTCAACTGCCGGGGATGCACCGCCTCGGGAAAAACTAAACGACTCGACAACGACGCGCAGCCGCTGCAAAAACACGGAAGACACGGCTGCAAGGGCTCTCACCCCCCAGCGCCATATTTCATCCCGACTCGTCGTCGACATCAGCCGCTAAAAAGCGTCGAGCCTGACTAGCCGATAATTTTCGTACCTCGGCGATGGCGCGTGCTACTGCCGCTGCTGCGATAGGTGAAAAGGGACGGCGGTGCCACGCTCCCATTGACTGGGGCAACCGGTGCGCCGTTTGCCGCCCTACCCCCGGCACGAGTCCGGCCGGGGACAAAGGGCCCCTCTGCCGGATCGATATATTGTTCTTTCGGCATCGATTTTCGCGAAACGTGCACTCTTTCTTATGGAAAATATCGGGGCGCTCTGGGGCGACAAGTCACACGGGGGCTGCTCTCGCAGACACATGGCCGCCCCGCGACCGGTACACCGGCACAATTACCGCGTCCAATTGTTGCGCTTTCCTACAGCAAATGATTTTCTTTTTTTCCGCCTGAAAAGCAATTTGTTTACCGACGCTGCAATTTCTTTTGTCCGACCTTTGTTCACGGCATGTATCTTTTGCGTGAACGACATTGTGACGAATATAGCGTTCCTGGACACGTCTTTTATATTCATTAGTCGCTCAATGACGGTAAAATATGTCTTTTGCGATACCAAATATATTTTCACGGTTGAGAAATATCGATTTACCAATTCGTTTAGCGAACACTCGTAAACATGTACATTTTTTTTACTCCATAATTCTTTTCAGCCTTTTATTACCAATTTAATGAAAAATTGCAGTTATTTTTCAGAGGAATATTTTTCTTTGAATGCGTTGCAATTTTTTTTTGCATTATTTGTTTCGATAGTTTTCAGCGGTTTTTCAAAGAGCGGTAAATTAGACCAGTCGACGCAGAGAATCGGGGCCAAAATATCATTCTCATGTCCACGATCGATGTATCAGCTTGGCGTGTCGACTCCATGAATTTACATATGCAAATCTCAATACTTTTTTGCTCTTCCCAAACACGTACGCACGGACGACATTTCGCTGTAACGATCTGTACGTTACGATTTTATTGGCGCCAACCTGTCCAGGGAAGGCTGACCAATTTTCTGCCCCTCATAAGGGACAGGTGACTCGCCGTAATAACCCACGCCTCTTTTTCACTCCGGTAAATCCTCGTTTTCATTGTGCGGAGTCTTTCAAACGAGTCGTGATGAAAAGTTGTGTAGTTTTTATCACGGAAATACAGACAAGTTGTAAAGGTATTTTTCATGGCAAATTTTATCTCTCAAAGGAAATAATGACTTATAACTGTTTAGATAACTTTTTTATTTTCGCTTTGAAACGCATTGAAATATCAGATGAAAAATGTGCATTTCACAGAAACTGTATCTCCAAAATGGTAATCGAGTTTTTACATTCGAATTAAATTCTCGTATATGAAAGAGTAAACTTACATTTGAAAATGTAATATGAATTTGTATATCCATTCTTCTCTCATCTTTATGCGAGTAACATATGTGATATTGTTCTTTCAAGATGAAAAAAAAGTAACAATATCATAGTGTATTACCGAAGAACGTGTTAAAAGTAGGAATTTTCTTGACGAACGTCGTCAAGAAAATTTAATTTTTGAGTCTGACAATGAAAGTCAGCCTGCAATCCGGCGTTTCGGCTTTGCAACGCGTGTCGTATGGATTTTTCGTTTCACCCTTTAAACGGGTCGAGCGTGGAGGGCTGCGGAATGCAGCGGGAAGTTAGGAGGTTTCCGGGTCTCATCGAGGAAAGCACGGCCTGATATCCCGCAGCGTCGCGCGCCAGCGGGTGTAGGTGATTTATAATGATTATACTGCATGGTGCGGAACAGTCGGTAAATAACGCATTGCCGCCATTATCAGCGGAGATACCTCGTCTTATCGCAGAAGTTGCCTTGTATGAAGTGTCGGAAGTTCGTGGCGATGAGGAGGATGGGTCGGAAGGAGGGGGAGGGGAGGGGCGAGACGCGGGCCACGAGCACAGGAAAGGCAGATGACGATTCTCCGTAGCTCTGTAGAAACTTCGGGCGGATTTGATGGATTACCTCGCAAAACATCCTGCGGAGTTCAAAGCATGAGTTAGGGCATTATTACAGGCGTGCATTCAAGGCGTCGGAGTAGCGAACGTACGACGCCAGCTTTAACAGCCCGCCCGCTCCATTCGATTGCATTCGGCTTCTGTATTCGTGACTTTTACCGCGAGCGCGAAGTCGCGAAGTTTCGATGCGTCAAGTCGAGCGTGATTAAGCATGTTTGATACAGCGATTTTCCGAATCGTCGATCGTCAACGGTTTATCGCGCGTCGACTTTTTGTGGGAGAGCGCGCGGCGATGTAAATTACGGGCGTTCGCGCAAAATGGCACAATAAGCGGCGGTAGTTATGGCTCGTGCGAGACCTGTTATTTCCATAATAAATTTTGGTTTGTCCTAAACTGCTTCATTTTACGGTTTCTGTAATCATACTTTTTCTCCCCGGGCACCTTTATGCACGCGGAATAAACAAGAACGAACGACGAGTGTGGCGAGGCGATGCGTTATTATCCTCGGCGGATAACGCGCGTTCGTGAGATGAAGCGCTTTGTCAGGATCGCTACGGAACTCGGGGTTTTCGCCTGAGAACGATTGCTCGTTATTTGTATTTAAGGCAGTTAGCAGAAACGCTGATTCGCAGATAATGCACATTCAACAGCTGTAAATGCAGATGCTCCTGAATAAATTGAGCGGCCGAGCGCACCCGCTGCGCCCGCTTACGCCGCTTATTAACATCTACTTACATCGAGATTTAATATCCCGCATTATACGCTTAATGGTAATTCGTAGGTTGGATCTGTAATTAAAGCCGTTACGGGGCTCCCGTCCGGCTTTACAGACGCGAAAATCGTAAACTTTCATTCGACGTTTGATTAGACACGTTGACCCCCCTCCCTCCCACCGCCCTCATGCATTTATTTATACACTCGTTTGCGTTTTAAAACGACGCTTCGCGTTGGCTCGAACTATGCAAATGCGGAGCCGCCTGCATTGTTGTCGAAGATAACGGCAATCGTTAACAATGCTTCTTTCAGCTGTACACTCGGCGTCAACCGCGACGTGTCATCGCACTGCGCTTTACAAATAACACACGACCGCCGCCGCCGCCGTCGTCGACTCTTGTCATGCAAACGACGATAACCGGCGGTTATCGCAATCAAAGGCACCGGCCACCGTTTCCTGTCGGACTCGCGCAACTCGGGCTTCCGATGTACCGGGTTGCCTGCTCGCGAATTGGGTTACGCCGTCATCGCGATTACCGAACTTGTCCGATCACCGCGGTTTTCGGCACTGCGGTCGCTTCTCCGGCCGGGTGATCCGGATCACGAGCGAGGGGTGACGATCACGAATGGCCCTGGTAACGAAACGGTTTTTTCCCAACGGTAACACGACACTTTTTATACGGCAAAGAGGAAAAGAGGAGAAAAGAGACGGAGGAAGCAAAAAGAAATCGGCGATCGAAGGAGGGTTTTCTGGTCTGAGGATAGCGTCAAACTGGCGCTGAACTCGTTCGCCTGGCGGTCTCCCCCTTCTTCCACGCCGAAAAACCGCAACGCCGAAAGGCTTTTAGGGGGGAGCCGATGGCGTAGCGTATCATTGATACACAGGCAGCGGTAGTCGCCCCGTTGGGACCGCGCTAAAAAGTACACTATGGGCGCTAACGAATCCTCGGGGAGATACGGCACTGGAATCCCTTGTGCACGGTGTTCAGGTTATGCCGACCTCCTCGTGGCAGCTCCCCATACAAATGTTAATGTCGCCGCACCACGGGCCGTTAGCGTTTCGGATTTGAGCCGTTCTTGTTACAGTCAACGACGCACTTCGCCCGGATACATGTACTGGGTGTGCCGAAACCACAGCTCCTTCTGTCCATTCGCTTCTTGCTCAACGTCGCGCGATTAAGTTGCCCGATCGGCAATGCTAAATGCCGGCGCGTTGTTTCAAACTGGCGGGACAAATATCCGCGTTGTCATCCCTGCTGTTTCTCACGAGTGGCAACGATTCGCGGAAATATTTCTCAGTTTGTAATTTATGTTAATCATTTACGATACATGGCTACAGAGTAAATAAAGCGCTCGCAATCTCCCCCGATCCGAGTAAAGACGCAGCGTGAAATGTCGATCAGCCGGATACACGCCAGGGCCGAAAATCGCGGCGCTAATCCCCGTGTCGAAAGCGATCGAGATTCTCACGGGCGTCGGCCCATGATTTATTCGCGAACTGTCGGGGGATTGAGATCGATCGCTGCGATATACGGCAAAAGGCAACTATTCATGCAGACACCCGCGCGGAACTAACCGGATTACGCGGCGTGTTTGCAGATTCCGAGCGAGACGAATGCGGGAGCGTGTTTACGGCCCCAGCGTTACGCGGATCCGCAGCCGCGTGTCGGCGATAAGTCGGATCGCGTGTACCGTCGGGCAAGGTCGTGGCAGGAGATAAGCTCGCAACGGGCCGATGACGACTCGTCTCCTAACGAAGCTTTCCTCGCAGTCGTGTCTGTCCGGCATTTCCCGACTTTCATCTCCAACGCGCATAGCCCGACAGGATTTGTGTCTTATTAGCGGAATTGATGGACGACGCCTCTGGCTGTACACTGACATTGCCAGGAACTGTGAAACATGACGTCACACCGCGACTTTCTTCGGGAGAAAATAACTGAAACGCGGTCGATGTCACGTGGAGGGACACGCCGCGAACGATCGTCTCAGGTACATGGCGGCGACGGGCAGTCAATGCAGAATTAAATCGGGAGTTCCTTCCCATTGTCGCTAGTTTCCCCTTGTACGGCGAATATCCGCCTTTCAATTCGTTCGTTCAGAGCGTGGACGGCGAGTCCTTTGGTCGAGCAAGTTTCTCCGACGCGGTCTGCTTCGAGACAAAAAGGTCTTGCCCTTCACGTGCCGCTTCTTACGCAACGTACACTCTGCTTCTCTCTCTTTCTCTCGGCATCCACCTTTGACGATCGATAGTTAATCAAGACGGCGGTGACGGAGAATTTTGAGCGCGATTCAAACGACGAATCGCCGAATCTGTCCGGATCAAACTCGATGGGCATCTCTTTTGTCAATCGTTCGAATGCAATCGGCAAATGCGAAGAGCGCGCAACAAAGCCGAAAAGCGTAAAACGTGGGCGCAACGCGAAGTTTCCAGGCGAGCTGGGAATCGATTGGCAACGCAGAGTTGCAATCAGAAGTTCATCACTTATCCAAATTGCGAACGCGGCCTCATCGCCGGCAAAGTGCGCGTGTCTCGCAACTTTCGACAGAAACTGCCATTGCGTCTCGTCCCCGTCGCAAATGTCCCCGCAACTTTCTGAACAATTCACTCGACGCAAACAAGTTCGCCGGCGATGCTCCGCGTCGACGATAGCCTTTAAACGCGCTGACGTCTGCCAGGGAAGACGGACCGTCGTAGCCTAGCGATTGTTTACTACGTCTACTCGTGTCCCACCCAAATGGAATCTACAAATCAGCATGAATTATAAACAGGCACGCAGCGAAGAACGAAACGGAAAACGGCGAATAGCGGTTGCGTAGATTGAGTTACAACGTGAATTGTAACCCCGGAAATGTCATTTGTCCCGATTCGTTTGAACAGCGATGCACTGTCGTCGAAACCTTCTTCAGTTGTCCCCGAGAACACGCGCGCAACGTTAAAGACCACCCTCCGCGAAATCTGCAGAGTCGTTCTCGCTTCAGCCGTCTCCGTCGCACTCGGACGTGCAATTAGGTCGACTTTCCTCTCCTCGCGGGACACATCTGCCACGCACTTCGGGCCTTACACACGCCGGCTACGGTTTAAGGCCCTCCAGTGAATGACGCAGGCAGCACCCTTTCCGAAGCCGGACTCCCGCCCACTTCCTAGAGCCCCTCGACGCTTAAATGCTCGAGCATTAAAATAGTGTAATGGCGGTTTCCGGGGCTCGAGTATATCAATGTTCCCTCGTCTCGCAGCGGCAGCCGTCTCTCGAGCCCCGCCGACCCCCTTGGCGAGGGAATGGAACTCGATTATTTTAATTGACGTCGGTGCGCGATACTCAGAAACGATACCTTGATCGTGCGAGCCTCGTCGACGCTGATCCCCCTCTCCTTTTGAGCAAGGGTCCCGAACGCCGCTCCGCTCTCAGCCATCGCGGCCGAAATGGAACTGTACCGGCAACGCTTTTATTTGCCGTACTCGGACTCTGTCGGAATCGAGCGCTGAAAACGCCAGGTTCGTTGCAAGATTCCACTTTCGGCTCTCGAGCATCGGCATTTCCGCCCGCTGAAGCATTGCGATTATGATATTTGCTACACTCCCGGCGAGAAGAACAACTCTTCCCGCTTATCTTCGCTCCTCGTAATTGCCCGATCTGTGGCATTGAATTTATTTAAAAGCAGTTCTCTCTGTTGCTTGCGAGCAATTAGTCGCGTAATGCAGATAAGACTGCGACAAAATCGAATGCGATTTGAGCCTTGAAAGATCGCTCGGCCTTGCGAACGGTGGTAATGAGACACGATTGGAATGATAATTGAATAATGAGAAGAAAAAAGCGTGTAACATTACGAGGCGGGTAATGTCCTTGTCGTGGCTGCAAAGTACAATCAATTCTCGCGAATCGCAAGTAGCCGGGAAGAAAACGGCTGAAAATGGAGTCGGAATAAACGACTTTCTATGGTATTTACATACGTTCAAATGTTACGCCGACTATGTCGCAGACGGCTTGCATACAAATCGAGGATTTTGTCCGAGCACAAAACACCCCACTTACAAATCGTCTGCTTAGCATAACAACTTTAATACGCCTCATCTGTTCGTAGCGGAGGTTCCGATAAATAATCCCTCATCGCGGCTCGAAACATTCCCATTCACGCTATGTAAATAGCCGCGTAGTAGCGCGTATCCCGACGGGAATGTAAGCTCGCACGAGACGCGGCTGGGATTCTCGGCGAGTGTGTGACTAACGCACGCCGCGTAAATCTTGAGCAGCAGAGTCCCCCGCCACTTAACGCGACTGAATTTACGCACCTACGCGCGAATTCGTTTACGACCATCCGCTCGCGCCGTTACGCGCGCGTTTTTCCGCTGCGGGCGGAATAGCCAGCGCGGTGTGGCCGCAGCGCGGTTCGAACGCCGATCATTGCGCTCGCGATTCGTAGATTCCGGCCGCGGCCGCTCTATTTGGCCCCTTATACATATGTATGCGTGTACAGCGATGCTCGCAGCTTCCCACGAGCGGTGGATAAAAAAAGGGGCGAAATCGCGTATGAATATTGATAAGGATGTTCCTGCAACAGATTAACGCCGGAGTATACACGTAGTCGCGCGTTATCGAACGTGATTAAACGCGACTGTAAAGATAGGCGGTGCATCACCTGCACGAACGCGCAGTGGGACAAGATACGCGAGCTCTCGCCGCAATTAACTTATCGCGCTTTCCTTACCTCCGCGTGAAATTTATTCGGCTTAATCCGCGCGCTCCCATTTTAATCGACCTCGGACACACGCTTAACCGATAATTGCGTTCCGGCGAACGCTCCTCCTCCCGCGAGCGGAGACGCGATATTGAACATTAGAAACGGCTTTTTCCACACCGCTCACGGGGGTAAACCAGATCGCGAGACGGGCGGAATAAATCTGTGCAATAATTTAGCCGGGCATTTCTGTGAATCGTGCAGCTCCGATGAAGCAACGTAAGGATAACGAGCTACTCGGATCTCGAGGCCGGATAAAGAGGTATGGATCGTCGACGACGACGACGACGACGGCAACCCGTACGCTGTCCCGTCGCGGTCAAACTGGAATTAACGACGAGCGCATCACTGCCAGCCTGCGAATTCACTTTGTCAATAATATGGGGAGCATTTTGTTCGGTAGTCGAAGATCAAAGCTCGTGTATCGATGTAAAACCAGCGCCATGGCGAAACGTCTCATAGACAAGGGAGCAGGCCAGCTCAATGCCCCGGGTCACATCAAAGCGTCGAAATGGATGCGCCTGGTCGCTCGCGGGAAAGAGGAATGAAAGGTAAAGCAGGAGAGAAGGAGACGTGGCGTGGCGAAACGGGGAAACTGCTCCTCCGCGCTCTCTTTTCGCCTCGACCTGACCTATTCCCTGCCTCTCTCTCTCTCTCTTGTGCGCTTTCCCATACTCTCTCCATCTCTCTCCCTCTTCCTCTCGCCCAGGCTTTCCTTGCGGCCGAGGCATTCACGGGATACCTCGTTGCTGGCCGGAGACTAGCGACAAAGCGTTGTGTGCCGAGCGAACGAGAACGCACGGTGTCACCGTAGCATGCGCCCGCGCCAAAGAAGATCCCATTGAAAAGTGCGCTGCGTCGTTACGTCTGGTAATTCGGTTGATGAAACGGACATCGTCAGGGTTCATTTGCACGCTACGAGGGCGGTCCGCTTTAGTCGACTCAATCTTTTGGTTTGCCGGGATAACGAGTTTGGTAAACACGCGATCAGTCGAACGCTTCGCAATACCAGAAAATCCAACCACCGGCTTTCCGGAATTTTCTATCATTTCGATACGCACTTTCATCGCAAATTCACTGAACGAAGTTGGTTTGCCGCGATTGCATTTTTAATTAGATCGGTCAACCATTTTTGGTTGATTTTACTATGTTTACCTTCCGCTGGTAAAGAGAAGAGCGATGTAATAAAAAAGAAGTATTCGCCTGTTTACTCGAAAGCCAAATACAACTGAGGGAGAAATGTAATTTTAATCAATGAGATCTGTCTATCCGAATGTTACGTCGTAACCGACTGTTCTCCCTTTACAAGCGCCGAGATGCCATCGTGTATACAAGAATAATTTTACGCGAGATTTCTGTGTTCCGTCTATATACGCAAGAAATGAAATTACCGAGAACATCAACTGCAGTCATATTTTTCGTTTGTTTCAGGTAAGAGATTCCGGCTGTGAAAGACTGGCAGGCAACGAGGTAGATGAAATACACATTTTCTCGATCTTCCGATGCACATTTAATTCGATTATTGGAAGTTCATTCCCTGCCCCGTTTCGTTTCTCTCAGCCTGGTGACAGGAAACTGCCAATTGTTTTTTGTTGGCTTTAATCAAATCCTCTCACGGCGTCGCTCGCCGCGGGATTCTTTCCGAACCTGTATACACCGGCGGCTTTTAAATTCCAAGCTTTTCCAATAATTATATTTTTCCCTTTCGTCCAGCTGGGACGCAGCACTCGATTCAATCTGTCTCGGCCCGCTTTTTTAGCCGCGTCTTTCATTCTCTCCACATGGAAAAGCGTCATTCCCTGACGGGAAATTCGCTCGCCGATTGAGTTCCCCAATAACTTGCCATTTGCCACGCGATTCCGAGCTGCCATTCCGACAATAACGCACCCACAACACCGTCCCGGCGTATAGGATTGGCAACACGAGTCGCATTCCCCGCCGGCGTTTCGGCATCATCGTCTTGCATCATGCGAATAATTTTGATCCATTATTTGAATCGGACGTGGATTTCGCAATGGGAATGTTCCGCTCGGCAGAGGAAATGAGCCGGTAATGACGCGCATCATGGACGAGAGTCGTGCGTCGAGGAATCGTGAGCGAGTAAATCAATCAATACGATCCTTAAATAACGATTATTCGAAAATCACGTTCCGCCGCCATTTATATTCGTACCCGCTGCTTTCCGAAGTGCCCTGAGTCCCGGACGATCACGCTCTCCCCTGCTCGAAGCGAACCACGAACTTCCCGAATAACCAGACCGGCGGGTAATTAACACGCTCCCCTTTGAAATTTGCGTGTCATTCTATTTCTTATGGAAATGTTTCGAACTACCGACCTCTCCCCTCCCCCCGCCCCTACCTTACGTTAAACTCGCCATCGCGTAATTTGTTTACAGCGGCCGCTATTTGTCGCAAACAGTGGCCAACGTCATTATTCATCGTGCAGTTTTTATCCGGTATCTGCAACACGCGGTAATTGATTAAAACGTTGGGAATTATCAATTTACATGACGACGAAACCGAGCGGAATCAGACAAGCGCATGCAACGGTACGCGAGCGGCGTAAGCCGCTAACAATGCGCCGCGCTCGTTATTCCAGCGAGAATATACGTGACGTTTTTACGAGTCCGCGGAGAGTCTCGCGTGCGGCCGATGTTAATGTAATCCGGCCTAATTAATAACGGCTTATTTATGATTCATTGTTTATATATTTATACGTACCCCGGTTCTGACTAAGTGGCATGCTCGAACGCTTTCCTCGGTCTACCGATTGCGTTATATCGGCAACGCGATTTCGCGCCATTGGCTCCTTAGGAAAGCGTAAGTTCTGCCGTTCCTCTCGCGTTTAGTCGAAACTGCTCTCGCTGAGGCGTTTCCGATGCGTAAATTAATTAACTCACTAATTAATCGCCTTTTACACACGCTTCTGACTTGACCTTTGTTTACTGTCAATTTCGTAAATAGATCGGTGATTGTGCATACTCGAATCAAAGCACATGTACGTTTACTCGCCCGGATTTAAAAGTAGAATTTACTTTCACGTCGTGGAATAATGCGGAGAAACGCAATAAAACGCGGAACATCTGATGAGAAGCGGAAGTTCGGTGCAGGTTATTACAGAAGAGTACACTTACACGAGTATGCGCGCGCGCACGTGTGTGCGGTAGCGAGCGGCTGATCAAATTGCCGGTCATTCGACGAATCGGAAAAGTTCGGTAATCAGAAAAGTTTCCACGCTCGACCCCAGTGACAGTGGGTGTAAGTAATGGACCGATACACGCGGTAATGGCGTTGGCCACGGCGAACCGACACGGTTAACACGGTGAGTACTCTTTGTTCCCCGGTAGTCGAGCGGATCCCGACGCGGGGAAACACCGAGCATTTCACTTATGCCGACTATTTCAAAACCGACCGCGGTCATTAACTATTTTTACTCCGGCTTAGTACAGTTTGGAACAGACCGCGCACTTCCCTCCTTCGCTCAAGCGGCGTCGTTCTCGAGGATCGTTTGCCAGCCTGACGCCACGAACTCGCCGTGTATTATCAAATATTATTGCCCTCAGGCATAGCAAATGTCCTCCTTTGATAAACGAGCCGAACGGTTTTTACATTCTATTCGTCATCGCCGGGCACGAGCGTAGCTCTTTGTTTGCTCGATAATCAGAGGAATTAGCGGCGCCCTTCGTTTGCCTATACCTCGATGAAAGTGAACTCTAATCAAATATCAAATAGAGAGAAGTCGTTGTCAAGCACGAGCTCATCCGGCGGCGCGTCCGCTCGTTTCCTCAACGATTTCACGGGAACGCGCTGGGCCTGGGGGCTCAGTTTTGAGGGTCACTGCACACCCGCGATTCGTCAAGCCTCTCCGTTGCTCCTTCTTTTTCCACCCTCCTCTTTCTCTCTCTCTCTCTCTCCCTCCCTCTTGGGCGCATAAGTCGTACAGACGTTACAGAGCACGTGCGTGTCTACCAAGGAAGGCTGCTCTGTCCCTGGGTTCCTTTTCTTCCCCCCACCCGCTTCCCTTCTCGTGCCAGTCGCCTTTTCCCTTTCTTACGTATACACCCTAAGAAAAGACGACCCCGAGAAAAGACAGCGACTCCGCCGAGAGGCTGGAGAGAAAGTCGAGCCTTCTCTTCGGTCGAACCCCGGACTCTCTATGACTCTCTGGGGAGACTGTCGGTCGCAGAGACTCTCAAATTTCGTCTGAAGATCGATCCTACTGCTTCCTTCCCGTTCGAACGCGTGTCTTTTTCACAACAGTTTTCAAGATGGAGCAAAAGCAGAGACTTGAAAACTCGACGATTTTACTCGAATTGCAGTCCTGCTCATTGTAAACCGTAACCAAACGTTCCAGGAACGTACGGCATCTGTGCCAACATTTATAGACCGATAAATCATCAGACTGCTACGACGCTCCGTGAATATTCGAGTACAGAAAAAATAAGGTTCGGTAGATAGATTATGTAAGTCTGAAATAAGTATACCAATGGATTGCGTCAATTGTTTGAAATCCACACATACACACACACTACACAAAAAGCCGGAGGAACTCTTTATTAAAGGTTTACAATGGAAGTGACCCCGGGAAAGGTTTGTGTGCTTGTTAGCGTCACAATCGACAGGGAGAATGAATTTCGGACAATGTTGAGGGAACGGACGTGGTGACCTTGGAGAAGTCGAGCGTCGAATATTTCATACTTTCAAAAAAAAAAAAAAGCGACGGCAGCGATCGCCGTTACAGTCAAATATCGGTAAATAGATAACTTATTTTTCTCCCGGTATCTCGATGCGGCATCGCGTTCTCGGAAAAGATCTCACGGCGATGCTTGCGTGCGAGTGGATTAAAACACGGATCACAAGCCTCCGTGAAATGTTTGATCTATAGAATAGCCGGGCTGGAGAGATCGGTTCGCAGATTGGATCGCTTCCGCGTGACACAATGTCGGATTAAAACGGACGTTACCGATTGATTCGTTCTCGCCGGGGAATGTCTTTCCCGCGTCCGCCCATAACGTCGACGAAAAAGGGTCGGACTCGGCTTATCAATAGGATCGAAAGGACGGTTTTCATCGGCGAATCGGCCTTACTTCCACTCCTTTCCGGGCGAATTACGTGAAAATTTTCCATGGCCCGAGTGTAACGTAGTTTCTCCCATTCCGCTCACCTTGGCGAGTTTCTTTATCTGGTTACCTCACAAAAGCCTTTGGCACAGATCGACTTTCCTGTTTGGAAAGAGATAAATAAAGTACAGGAAAAAAGCCAACCAAGCGAGCACATCTCGGATCGTAATTCGTAAAATGTCCAAATATTGCGCACTTTTCATATCTCTCGAAATGGATAAACGCCCAAAGACGGTAAAAAACTAGCGATTAATGCACGACCGGTTGCGGATTGATAACGTGGATAAATTGCGCCGCTAAATCACGTGATTCGCTCGCCACGAACGTATCGTCGTCGTGCACGGGATTATATGGAAAGTAATTAATTACTGCGCCGATGCGGCCGGTGTAAGCTTCGCTTATACACGTGAAACTGCGTGGGAAATAACTAACGATTGTTCAAGGAAACACAGGCACGGATACACACGTACCGGCAGATAAGGAATATAATATAGCGGAGTAACGAGAATAAAGGTGCAATGTTAGTTGTAAAGTAAACGACATTTTCCACTGCAAAATAATGTAATGTTCATTTTAATTCTGTAAGTGAAAGAAAAAGGAATTCGTTCTACCAACAGCGTCCAATTCGTCGGCAAAATTTCCTGGGTCAATAACGTTTTTTCTCTGGCGCAATAAATGGTGCTTGTTGACTCAACGTAAAATTTGCTGGTATAAATTCAGCTGTTTATTGCCCTAACAACAAATGTATGCCGAGACACGGACGTCTGTGTTGTACACTGTGCTGTAAACGTAAATGTTTGCAAGTTCCGTAAAAACCTTTAACCTTTTTTTTGTAACGAACATTTGTTGAGCCATGTATTTGTTAGAGCCTTAGGAACTCTTGCATAATTTTAACTTTTCCATTTATGCGATATTACTCCAATTACTTGGAACAGAATATTTATTTATGTCGCATAATGTATTGCAAATGGCGCTGAAATTTCCGATCGTTGACGCGAGAGGAATTTTTCGCCGGAACGTTACTTTCTTAACACAGTCATTATTCCCCGCGCGAGAATAGTTTTTGCCGCTGAGCACGCAATCGATTTTCCGGCTGAGAGCCGCTGCACGTCAAACAGGGGAAAGCAAACGTCTTGCCTTCCCTCTTCCGCACAGGCCGTTTTCCCGCGCGGATGCGACACGAACCCTAACCGAGGCGACGGCACAGCTTCTCGCTGCCGAAAGTCGTTGTCGACGGCGGCGATGGCACTCGCTCTCTCTCTCGTCGCTAAAATTATTCGCGCCTAACCCGGCCCCCTCACACCGCCCCACGCCGCCACCGCTGAATGCCGAGGATCCGCGGAAAGAAGCCCGGGGAATCGAGCGCCCGAATTCTCAGCCCCTCCCGCTTCCCCTCGCGGCCCGAGGAAACTATTCATCCGACGCCAAGAAGTGATCGTATTACTAACTGCACTTTGCCATTACGAACTTCGCCGTCTCATACCTCGCCAATCGATCTGAGACCCCGTTACAAGCTTAGCTACTCGAATCATTGAATAGATCAAAAGTATCGAGGATGAATTTCGCGAATTTCACGAATTTTGTTCCTTCACGCATTCTTTTTTCTTCTCCTTTTTCTTTGCCAGGAGAATGTTGCGCAGAAACGCGGTGGTGGAGGTTACATTAGTGTAGTTGCTGCTTTTATGAGAGAGTAATGTACGTGTGTGTATGACGCAGCGATTGCATAATGAGATTAATCGTTAGTTCGCGTTATAATTGAATTTTCATATTATGCGCATAAGACGTTAACGCCGCATACGCGGGAATAAATTGGAATACGCATTTTTACCTTTTTCTCGTCCCTGGAAAGGTATAATATTGTGTCGATATTTTAAAAGATTGCTTTAATAAACGCGGAGGCAATCGGGGCACAAAGTTATTAATTGAAATGAATTTGCGCACTATGATGATTATTATGGCAAAACAATCGGTGTGGCTCGACTGTAAACACTTTTTTTTTAATTACTGGGGAGAAGGTACTCTTTTACGTTTTTTAGCGATCGAGGCAAGCAACCAGCCCCACCTCCCCCTCCACCGAAGCCGCGCATTTAATATCGTCGCTCGTGCGCCTCGCGATGAATACGAAAACTTTCCCTGCATTGTGCCAGCGAGTACACCCCGGGCAAATCGTTTTCCCGCGGCGATGTATTTCATATGCACTTTATCTCGTCCCGACGAAAATACGCTATGAAATGACACCGAGGAGAATCTGCTACTCGCGCGTTATTGTGCTGTTTTTCCTCGCGTTGATGGATTTAGAGAGCGAGAGAAGGTGATTGTGGGATTTCGCAAGCATTTGTCACATTCCTTCGCCCTTTCTAATTGCATCTGGCAAAGTGCAAGGGTTTCTGGAGACATTTTGCACAATTATTATTTCTTTGGAACCTGCTGTACTGTTCTTAGTGAACAATGAATAAAAAAGTAATAATAAAGGAATGTATGGACGGGAACGTTTGAAGTGAAATACATTTTGGTCCTTTCTTTGTTCATTCAAGTACTTCCAAATCCGTGATGATTGAGGGTATTTTCAAAACAGTCCGTTTCGCACAAGTGGCAGTTCGGAGGATCGAAACATCGCAGGTATCGGAACGAGCCGAAATATAAACGCAGCGTCTGCAGATGCGCGTCGAAGCGATAATCTTGGCTGTTGATTGTCGGCGTTGTCCCCTCGGTCGGGTTTAGTTTGCGCATTTCGAAAATGAGCATTTTCCAGGTACCGCGCAAGCAGAATGGCCGGCGTAGAGTCATGCGGCAGCTGGTGGATTTCACGGCTCCCCCGGAAAAGGATCTTTAACGTAAGACCGTGTAAGCCTTACGCACGTCGCAGGGACCGGCCACATAGACACGGCTTGTCCCTCCCTAACCGGATTCTTCCGGTTGGCCTACGATTTTTCGTTTCACGCGGCCAATCGTTCTTCCTTTTTCCACTCGCAAACAACCTATTGATACGTCGCTGGAGACATCCTCATCGTAAAAAATGTTTCTTTTGTTTACTTTTTACGCGTAACACGTAAGCAGATCGATAAATCATTCGTCTTCTGTGAAAGTGAAAGAGAAGCCCAAATCGTGACGTTCGAGAGATAAAACTGTAAATTCGACGCGCGCCCATTATTGCATTCGCGCTGTAAGTTTCCGCCACAAGTTTTTTCGCGTATACGCGTACGATAAGCGTGCGGTAAATTCGCCATTTTGTCCCTGACTAACATTGAGCTAAAATACTTTTTGATAAGCTCGCTCTGGCAAACTTTTTTCCTCGCGTGTACTCACGGATATCGAAAAGCCTCGTGATGCATCGCATTACTTAACCGCAAATGCCAGGGGTGTACGCTACTCGTGGTATTGGATTTAGGTGGGTTCGTTTCACGGAATACGACGAGGAGGAAGAGCAGGGTCCCGCTGGTAATTCATTGATCGACTCGTTTGAATTTACGTCCAAAGAAAGTCACTCGAATGTGAAGAGGATAATATTTTCATAGGTGAATGCTGCCGGAATGCAATGAATGAAAATACTTTTTGCCTCGAAGTTGTTGCCACCGTCAAAGACAAGACGGGGATCGCTACCGCCGCTTCTCATGCGGGCTCGACTTAATGAATCGACTTGCAAACTCACCTCGAACATTATTGTTACCGATTTCTGTCACGTGTCTTCAGATTTACTGTTTTTACACAAAAGTGTTTCGATATTTCTAAACAGCTGGAGACCGTGTCACGGCGAAACCCGGTTTGTTGTTACGGCAAAGTAGTTTCTGCTACTTGAAAAGAATTTCTTTTCACTTGGAATATTCCCCTGCGCGACAGCAAATCCGTTTAGCGCTCTCATTTCGCAAATTTTCCCTTCACAATCGGGCGAGGAATTTTGAAATCCAACTTCTTCGAAACGACGATGCTTAATTAGAAGAAAAATGTAGCTTGCTGAGAGTAATGTATCGTAATAAACGAGGTAAACTGACTTGCAAGTTTCGGTTTCGCTGACACGCGCAGACACAGAGAGACGGATACACTTCACTGCGAGAGAAATTCGTTTAATTAAAATAGTAAATCTAGCTACTACCTGTAGGATCTGAATGAATGTTCTACGCAAATTGCTCCGCTCCGACTGCATCAGACTATTTACCTGTTGGTTAACAAAATAAAAGTATACGGTCGAGACAGTACGTACGTAATATTACATTTTCAATTTTCTTCCCTTTTCTTTTTGAACGTCACGAAAAGTTCAAGAGCTGTTTTTGATTCTTAAAATTAATGTAGTGCGAAATGAACAATTTCATGAATTCTCATGTAACGATCTGCTCATTTTCGAGCAAATACGACGTCGCGATTGCTCTACAGATGTTGATAAAAATGTAAATTGATAAAAAAACTGGAATGGTAGATTTTTAAAACAATGACAACTGAGCGGCAAAT
>JABFPT010000587.1:0-10224 GCA_022817245.1 Nixonia krombeini | reverse complement strand
GTGTAACGATCTGCTCATTTTCGAGCAAATACGACGTCGCGATTGCTCTACAGATGTTGATAAAAATGTAAATTGATAAAAAAACTGGAATGGTAGATTTTTAAAACAATGACAACTGAGCGGCAAATAAATCTGTTAAGTGGCAGTCGGATAAAAATGTAAGCTCGTTACAAAAAGCAAAAGAAGGCAGATAAACTCATTTATTTCGAACAACTGCATTTTCCCTCCGGTAGTACGGCATGAAATATCGTAAGATCGTTTAGTCACAGTTGCCGGGCCGTCGTCGGCAGCGGGCCTTGTCCGGAAAGAGCGCGGCGCGATGCGTCGTTCACGCGGCAATAAATGCTCCCCGATCAAAAGTAGCAGCAACGGCTGCCGCCGCCCGAACTATTAATCCCGGTAATGAACGCTTCAGCCTTTCCTGCGCGGACTGTGAGGAACGTTATCCGGCATGTGCGCAGAAATATTATTATAGCGAAGAGCGCGCATTGTTAAAGACGGACGAAGGCGACGCTCGCAGCGAGGCAATCACGTTCCATTGATTTCGACGCGGACTAATCGGCCGCGCATGCAAATCCCGACGTTTTAAGAGGCCGTAAATACGAGCGCGGCTGGCCGCAGGTGACTCTTCATTAGTCGTTTCCACCTCGGACGCCCCCGGCGAGCTACTTCCGTTCGGTACCGCGCGAAGATTAAGAAAAATGGTCTCTTCCATTTTCCCTCTCATAAAATGGCCGTACCGCTTATCCTTCCAACTTTGACTGCACTAACCACGCCACTTACTCAGTTTTCGGGCACGTACATGGCAGATAATTGTAATCGTACAAAAACAGACGAATGCGTGTTAATTGTTAATCAGTTGGAGATAGCATTATTCGTAAAAGAGAGGTACTTTAGAACGTTCCCTTTTGTGTATCTTAACCTGGATTAACCGAAGTTATAATTTATAATTAATTTCCAGTTTAATATAGCGATAGCAGCGTTATTCCTAAAGAGTCGAACAAAGCTTTGGCTTTCTCCGAAATATTCCTCGGTTCGTATACCTGCATTAATTCCCTCGCATAAATTGATTCGCTCTAATAACAATCTTGACCGCTCTTGGGAAACAGTCTCGCTGGAGGGTTGGTTTTATGCATGTAAACGGCGACTAGCGTTTGCAAAACGGGACAGTCGAGGGATACGATTCGGAACCGGATCGCTCCGTTTCGGCGCCGACGGTTCCCTAACGAGGCTCCTCCGTTTCAAGTGGCGAGGGTCGGCCTCCCGAACTTTTCTTTTTCTCGTAGTCCCAGTGCTTCTCAACCGACCGCCATTCCATCGGGTTTCTTCTCTCCTGGAAGGAATCTGTAATTGGAGCTCGTAATATCTAAACCCGAACGAAATTTATGTCATTACGGGTCGGGAAAGGTAATACATAAAATCGCCGATCGTCACAATACCCCGAAACATGTTTATTCCATTGGCCGATCCGAAGCGATGACGATCGGCCCCAAATCGAATCAACTACGAGTTTTATCGACGTTTTCACGAGAGTAGTGGAATAACTCGAGATTAGCGAAGAATCCAGTGGAATAAAAATCGGTCGACCGCTTTAGAAAAGAGCGTAATGGCGAATGGCGAAGGCAAAAATACGGATCTTTTTGCGAAACTCTGGAGCGCTCCGACGAACCGTCCGGCCACTAGAGAGGCGTCTTTTCGCAACGCGCCTATCTGTTTACGGTCGTATTTTCCCGCAAACGCGCGAGCGCACGGACAAAGAAGTTTATTGTGTCCGTGGCTCGCGTCTCAACGCGTTGCACAGGCCGAGCTCTGTGTGTGTGTGACGTCACGCGGTGGAAGAGCGGCCGGTTCCATTCGCAGAGCGCGGGTGTTTCCTAATAAAGTCATTCGTAGCTGCGAGGCGTCCGAGCCAGAACGGCAGCGGTGCCGGCGGCGGCAACATCGTTCCCGGAACCCGAAAGGGGCGAATGATCGATCGCATTCGTCGAATAAAAATGACCGCGTTGTTTCGTCATTGAAATGAAAATGCGATCGAATGGGCGCCGTGTTGGAAGCGTTCCAAAGAGAAGCGATTCCTTCAGGTGTCGGCTGTAGCGGCGGCGGCGGCGGCTTCGCGGAAGAGAGCGCGCCGGCCAAGAACTATCACGCTCGGGATCGCGTGTATCATTGTCACTAAACGTGACTCGCTCCGCTCGGATAACGACCGAACCGACCCAATACCGCAACCAGCCCTCGGTTATTTATGCGACCGACCGTTTCCACGAGCAGCCGTCTCGCTGTGTACGCCACACGATGGCGACGGATCTGATCTGGACGCGAACGTCTTGATAATGAATTTCGTGTATTTATACGCGCCCCGACGAAACGCGATACCGCGTTAAACGATCGCTTTTTACAGCTTGTTAACAGATGTTGCTCGCGCTCGCCACGCATTTGAACGAGCGGAAGCGCATTAGAAAGCGAGCTAATTTGTTGGAACACCGACTTCTCGCCATCGCCAAGATTGATGCCGCTTTAACCGACTCTTTTGTCATTCCGGTTAAAGATTACACGCAGCTGCGGTAAAAATGTTACCGCGCTGACAAGTGCATCGTCGGAGGCGGGCGGGAGGGCAGGGGAATGCAAGTTGGCTCGTGCTCGCGATCCTCGCCGCTCTCGTTCAATACCGAAATTCCATTACCGGTCATTTTCAATTTACGGAGAATCCTCGTCCCGTACAAAGACTTTCCGAGTCTCTCTCCCCTCTCGTTCCTCCTTCGCCCTTTCTCTCGCGCAAATCCGTCAAGCCGCCGGCAACGGCGTATCGGGAGAGTCCTCCCGCGACATCATGAGTAATGCAAGTCATAATTACCGGCTCTATTCAGCCGAACCCCTCCTAAATTAACGACTTTTTTCCCGTCTCTACTTTGAGGACGGTTAAGACGATGCGCCCGCTCGTCCAGACGTCTCTGAATAATACACGTCCGCAAATGCGACGGCGGACTAGTCACCGCGGCGCTCGTCGCTGCCTTCCGAATGCGAAAACGTACGCCCCCGCGTTGGACCTGGCACTGTGCCTTACGTCATTCTTATCGACGAGACGTCCAAATTACAACTAACCTTAAAACACCGACTGCATAAACAGGTGTATATTTTATTTCTTCATTAGACATGTCAGTCGTCATTGTAGTTGAAATCCACAAAAATTATTAGGATATACAGCCTTCGAAATTATTACATCGATGATTATCACGAATCGTGATACTCACTTTTAAATACACGCACACATGTGTATACTTTTTTTTAATTGTTTCTAACAAGTCGCGAATTACAAAAATGCAGCGACGATTAACAGCTTAGAAATAAAGACGTCGCTGTTCCGTACGGCGCCTGAAGGATGAATCTCGGACGGCGGATGTAATGCATTGTCTGCTTGATTTCTCTCGTGTTTTCAGAACAAGCAGCCACGTGAATGAAGCGACATTTGCATCCGCTCGAAGAGATACATTGCTTTCAAATGAATGTGGCACATTCAAACATACATCACACGCGCGCGTTACATGCACATTACAAACTAATATGACTTTTATGAGGAATTGTGCCGTACAGTACCTCCGTGGCGCACTGTACGCGGCAAAGTAATTTACCAGCAAATTATATATTTCGTTTTTTTTGACACTGCACTGTCTCATTTCACCGGTTTTCTTTGTTATGTAAAGTGAGTTGAGGAATACGAGATTCACCTGTTCGTTTACCGCTTTTACATGAAAATTTCGCTTTTTTATAAAACAATTACTTTTTCTATGCGTTTTATTAATTTATTCAATTAAACGTAAATGGTGAAAATTTCTCGGATGAGCGGTGAAGGTAATTTAACTTCAAGTTAGTTGCACGTGTATGTTTACCACCGACGTTACAATGTTTAAAAGTTACTGGTTTCGTGTGTTACGATGGATAAAGAAACTGTTATTTTATATACAAGAGTGTTATGAGCAATTGCTTTCAATTAATTGGTTTTTGCATGTTAACAACACACTCGTATTTTGTATCATCGATGTAAAAAAAAATTCGACACACAGTGTAAACCTTTATTTCTTCACAAAATTCCAATATCGAAAACTACTCACGAAATTCCACGCCCGCAGATCGGTACTTTTTTATCCGAACAATGCAGGGATTGAAAAAGCGAGTAGAGGGAAAACTGCGTGACGCGTTTCTTCACCGGTCGGACAATGGTAAGCGAGAAGCGAAACCTCGCGTGCTAGTTTGACACGCGAAAATGAACTGTTTCGAGAATGCGAGCCGGTTACAAAGGACCCCTGGGAAATTCTCGTCCGAATAAATGCCGTTGTCTACCGATAAACCGGCCAGTGCGAGAGAAAGGGTTGAAAAAGCAATAAATTATTCCTGCGCCATTTCGCGCGATCGCCCGCACCCGCGATCAGCGTTCGAAGGACGAGAAACTGCAAGGGAAAGGTCGGGCGGTAGGAAAAAGGGTAAAACCCGGCGATTTTAGTTTACACGCGAATTAATGATGTACCGCCGCCCTTCGGCAAACCTGCGGATTCGTCCTTTACTCTCGCCTCCACATTCCGCACTCCGAATGATCATCCCGGTGTATCACACATATCGTTCTTCACCAACCATTTTGTTTGATCTCGTACAAAGTAATCTATAATGAACTCTAATCAGCGGACGATAATCCCATTTCTGGAACCCTCCAATAATCCGCTTTCAGCGCGACTAGGGCATGGCGAAAAATAGCGAAGGACGATTTGTTTATCCGCGGCGAGAGTTGGTCGTGAATTAGACTGTCGTCAAGGAGAGCAAACTCGGCAAACGGCAGAACATACGTCGAACAAACAGCCTCGGGCGGCTGGTCCCTCTGTTTCCGGAGAGATACGAATATATCCAACCCTCCTCCATTTGCGTTCCGCGCGTACACAGTGGCGACGGCGGCACGCATGCGTGTACGTGTATCATGCGGATAGATCGTTGTCGTTCGCGCGAAAGCCCACCTCTGCCGAAGCTCCGCATCGACGTGTGCACATGTTGCTGTTCAACGTAATTCGAGATTTGCAGTATTATCGCCGGCCGCGACCGACAATGCGACTCGAGTTTCAGTGCTGCGCCGAACGACGACAGCTTTGCCGAAATTATTCCGAGCAATAGAAACGAGCCACATTCGTCGCGAATTTCGACAGTGTTGGTTTGTTTTGGGACTCATCTTCGAGTTACGAGTGAAATGTCAACTTCACATATTGAAGGGAAAGAAATGACGACTCGTACGTTCAGCCGGCTCCCATCGGCTAAGTCTCTTGGCGAACATGATTTGATATTCGGTGCGAGCGAACTATCGAGAACCGACGAGGACAATGGAAAGCACCGTGACTATCGGTAGGGCCATAATCCTAAATTCGCGATAACGACGTGGCCGCCGCTTTTCGACCGTCCGCCAGTCGCCCTCGTAACCGTCATCGGCCGCTAACAAAACACGGCGGTAATTAAGCGACGTGACACTTCGCCGATGGGATCACTTCGGTTTTACAAGGCCATCTTACCGTGCATTGCGCTAACGATTGATGCAGAGAATTACCAAACTTCATCGACCGTGCATTTGGCGCCATGCTCATTTTACAGTAGCGCCATCTTCCTGCCATTTTTCATTCTCCTTTTTGCTGCTCTGTTTTTTTCTTTATTGAAAATACCTCGATAGCGTTGAAGGTCACATTTAATCAGCACAGATAGTAATCGAATAATAATTTTACGAGTTCTGACGTTTGAGATATATCTAGTTTGCCAAGATCATAATCGAGATTGGTTCTCAGTCGAAATAGCCGAGATTATGTTGAAGGTTACCTTGAATTAACGGGACGGTAAAATTTATTGTTCTCCGATGAGGTAATAATGCAAAAAACGTTTAATGGAAACATGTTTGCTTTAATAAAGTTACTCCGAGCAACGTCGATGAATACTCTTGAAAATGAAATGTTGCAGTTTCGTTTAACTGGTTATTTTAAATTTAAAAAACGTGTAATTTTAAAGTTATCCGATCGTTACGGGAAACCACCTATCTATTCCCTTATCGCTTAAACGCACCGCTCTCGAGACCGGCGTCGTAAAAGTTTCCGCGTTAATATTTACGAGCAGCGAAAGTGTCCTGTCGCGTCGAAATTGAACGACCTCCCTTTTTCGTATGGAAAGCGCGCGGGGCCGCCGACGAATCGCATAGATGTGGCAAGTGAGCTGCTAATAGTGGCGGTGGCCCGCGACGGCCCTACCACGCGGTATTCAGCCCACGGCACACATCTCAACGCATTTTCCGAATTTTTTCTTAACGTGCGTTCAGTTTTAATTAAAAACTGGGTGTCAGGCTAACTTACAACCGGCTTCGTAAATTACTCGACGGGGCTAACTTAATGTATACCCTCTCACCCTGTTACCGATTGCCTCGATTGATCTGGAGCAAAAAACACTAAAGTTCTCATCGTAGTCTCATTTTTATACATCATACCGGCCGGTGATTTCACTTTTCTTGTTTAAGAGGGGATTTTTCGAAATTTTCATTGCGGTAATTAGTGTACGGTGTAAACGACATTTTCAAAATGTTTGTTGGTCGGTCTAACCTAATCCAAGTATATCATACTACATCCGGTGTTCTAATCACGGACATGAGAAATCCCTTCTTCTAGTTCACGAGCGCTCTCTCGTAGTACAAAAATAGATCAGTAAGAGGCATAATCGTCTAAAACACTTATCAGAAGTTGAAATTCCGGTATCTAGAAAACTATTGACAAAGAGTTCGCGAAGCGCAAATGCAGTTGTCAAGAGGTATAATGCGCGGCAAAAAGCGGCACATTTGATCGGCTCGTTTAAGGAAGTTGGCTGCGAAAGCGGCGCGTATCCTTAAGCGGGATCTGTGCAAAAAAGGGAGAAAAATCTCGATCACTTAGCGCATTCCGCCGTGCGTGTACGAGACGATGGCTGAGCGGGCGCTCCGGGCGGCGCGATCTCACGGCAGGGCAGAACGACGGTAGGCACATAAGTGGCGGGTGCCTCGTAGATGCGCGGCTCGATAGGTCGCGGGTCGCCGCTGGAAACTGTTGGCGGGAGTGGTGGTGGCGGCGGCGGCGGCGGCGGCGGCGAACGGCCGTCCGAGAGTCGATCGTGCGTGCACGCATGTGTTGTAACGCGCGGAGGCCGCAGCGGCGGCTATAAAAATGCAAAATATATATGACGGACCCTCTAACGACGCTCGCACGCACGTGGGACACGCGCACCTCGCACACCTCGCGCGCACCGCGCCTCGTAAAACCCGCGACGCCGTAGGCCGACGTTTTAGGGGGACTTTCATGTCGACCGCACACGCACGTGCGCGAGCCTCCGCGAAACCGTGTCCCGACACAACGACGCTTCCCGCGTCTGCGTGCGTAAACGCATAAAATTCAGAACACTTGTCTGCGCCGAGGCGAGTGTGTCGGCGGTGCGCGCGAGCGTGTGCGTTCGGGCGTGTGCGAGGAGGGAAGGTCGGTGCGATCGATGTGACGCGAAGGTGCGTGGTTATCGAACCAACAGTCGCGAATTTCGTTAGGCCGACACTTGGCTGTAATGGCATAGGAAGAGGGAACGAGGGAAAGAGGGAGCGCTCGTGTCTCAGGGTATTCGAACTCAAGGCTCCTCGGACCTTGAGGATAAGTCACAGGGGTGCTGCTGGTAGTAAAGTGGAATAACCGAAATTCAATAAAAAGACTAGGTTTCCTTATTTGAGATTTTATTGCGACAAGCGAGTCGCCGCCTTCTTTTCGGATGAAAACCGTCCTTCTGGGCCTCGAATACGATCCGAGGCGGCGTCGAGAAAGTAGATGTAAATGGGATACGTAAGGAGAGTAAATTAATCGATTCTTTCTTTAAATTTATTTGTACGCGCGCGGAGAGAAAGAGTCGTTTGCGTTAACGTACAGTGACCGTATATGGCCGGTCTGGAAAGCAGCGAAAGTATTGCGTTGCTGACCGCGCGGTAATTCACGTGCTTGTTGCCAAACTAATCAAAGTACAGTTTCCAACTTTTAGACCCGTATTTTATCATGCTTTCTATGAATTCAAAGTGCTACGCATACTTTACGCGAGACGCGTTGTTTTGTTCAAATGTTTTGTACAAGTTCGTTGACGTCGGTAACTCACGTATGAGAAATGAATTCCGCTTTTTCAAGCACTGCCTCAAGTTTTGGCGTAACGACGGACATCAACAGTCCACAAAACTTTTACTAAATTTCGACAAGTTGTTCATAGAAGAATATAAATTGTTGCCCGCTTCTGTGCCGATCAATTAGCGCATAAATCACCAATAACTCGAGGACCATTTCTACTCGAATTTTATCTTCGTCTGTGAAAAGGATCCGAGTGAATATTAAATTTACCGAATCGAATAAATAACTTCATGGTATCCGAACGCCCATAGGTCGAAAATTAATAAATTTTTCTCCCGGTGTTGCGCCAAACGCGCGCCTTGGCGCAGAGTAAATCACGCCCGGGCGAACATACCTGGATCGTATCGTACACCCCGCAGCGCGAATCTATCAAGCGATGGAACGCGCAGTCTTTTCCTTTCTTCTTATTCCGACGGTGACCACGACGACGACGACGACAACGGCAACTAGGATAGTTACGCCACGCTCACATAAACGGTCGCAGCCACCGTATGAAAAACGCCGCTTCGCCATAAATGGCTACCGCGCTAACCCGGTCGGTTTCCAACCAAGGAGCTCGCGAGCGCCTGCTTCTACGCGCGATTCCCGTTTCGTTCAAACTGTACGCTTATTGCCATTTACAACTATGGAAAGTGTGTCACGCATTCGACTTTAGATATAATGATATGCCGAGTGCAAAGAAGACATACTCACCTACGACGAGCGCGCGTTAAAACGAACATATAGTACATTTCGACTTCACAAATCTTCCACCATTGGAATAACTTATGCAAAAATATTCATTTCGAATAAACTTGTCCATCAGACTGAGTCATTTGTCATGTCAGTCGACGACGCGTATCCGTGTTTCGATTTAAATCGAGTAATGCGATACAACGCATACGTCGGTATTTTACCGACATGCTCGCGCCCAAAATCGATGCAACAAAAAGAACAAAGGAGATTCTTTGCACCGCTTTGAACTACGTCCGTGGAAACTTCAAGTACGCGTTTGGCCTTCGGCAAGTTGCAAGAAGAATGGCCAATAATCTTTCGGACGTTTAACGCTCTGCCAATCACAGGGTCCGATACGCGTCATCCCATTGTTCACGGCACGCGCCGGCCTCATAAACGGCCGATCGGGAGCTACACACGCGAATTAAGTAACGCGTCGATCTGCATGTCGAACCGGAGCCACGTGCCGCTTTAATTTGTCTCTTTTAACAGCCCGTTCATCGGCTCACTGTCTAGCAAAGAGTAACAAATCAAGGTCTACTGCAAAGATAGCATCCTTTTTTTCAGAAAGATAAATACAACTACAGTTTTGAGTAGTTATACAGTAATACTAAGTCTCAATGCTCGGAATAAGATGGTGTCTTGTCCAGTTTCAAATTTCAAAATGGAGAAAAATTACAGCGTGGAAACTATGAAAGAAATATTTTTCTTCTTTCCTTTACATCTCTGTCCCTGATGATAGAAAGTATCAATATGGGGGTGATTCTTGATGTCCGTCGCAAGATCTATCCATTGGTATATAACTCAATACCGAAAGCCAAAGTTGATTTTTCGAGAAAATTGAAGGGGTACCCCTTTACAAATTTTCACACCACAACCACTCAAATTTTTCATTCTTTCTTCAATATCTCCACTCCTAGTGGAGGGAAAGGGTAATATAGGGGGTGATTCTTGATGTGCGTTGCGAGATCTATACAATGGTATATGATTTAATAGCGAAAGCCGAAGTTAATTTTTCGCGAAAAATTGAAGGGGTACCCCTTTACAAATTCTCACGCCACAACCATTCTAATTTTTCCTTCTTTCCTGAATATCTCCGCTCCTAATGGCAGGAATGGTCAACATAGGTAGTGATTCTTGATGTACGCGACGAGATCTATCCAATGGTGTATAACACAATCCCGAACGGTGAAGTTGATTTTTCGACAAAAATTGAAGGGGTACCCCTTTGGAAAAATACCGAAAAATCAACTTCGGATTTCAGCTTCGACTTATATACCAATAGATAGATCTCGAAACGGACATCAAGAATCACCATACATAT
>JABFPT010000586.1:0-12897 GCA_022817245.1 Nixonia krombeini | reverse complement strand
TCCATAACTCTGATTTACTAATCGCTGCTATATGTCGTGTTAAAGTTCGTCTACTTGTTCACTCGAGTTACTTATATGCTATGAGATTTTTCAACCGTTAATAGTTTCTAACTAGAATGCTAAAATGGACTAAGAAACAGCGTATTAGCGCATTTTTATGTACTAATAATGGTCATGTGACTGACCTCATTGAATCTTTTTTACCTGTACAGTTGATAAGATCGCAAATCACTTGCCATGTTTGTCATCGAATCTGTGCCATTACGTGTAACTATTCTTACTTTTTCATTATTTTAGCAATGTAACAGAAAATGTTTACATACACATTAGTTATTGTAATACAAAAGAATGCTTTGATCAAATGTAAGAAAAAGATTGATTTGTCAGAACAAAATTAGTTTATTTCATCATTTTCATATGTAGTTAATTGAGATTAAGTGTAGGTATATTTAATACAGGTGATTAAAAATGTGATCTTATAAACACCACTTGATAAATTCAGTTTAAGGAAGATATTCAGGGTTAAAGATTCACAGGTATAACTGATATAAGTATAATTCTATTATGAGCTCTTTTGATTAAAATTTCATTTAATCTATTAATAATCATACAACGTCTTAACCTACTGTTCATTGCTAAATACATATAACCGATAGTATGACGCAGCGTATTTATGCACATTTTTCAAAAATTCCCAAAAAAAATTTGCCTGCAATGCTTGTCATTTTGGTTTACATTATTTCATTAACATTGAAGTCAATAACATGATACTTTCTCAAATGTACATTTCGTATTTAGTAATGAAACATAGATAAAAATACGATTTATATAGTATTTCCGTCTTACAAAAATTGCGAAATACTGCAAATGGAAAGGAACAAAGTTACATGTAACGTTCAAGTAATATCTTCTCAAAGTAACGTTAAACTTATGAAATCATATGTCTATGAGATCACGTACAAAGATCAAATACATTTCTTTGCAGGTAATCGACATCTGTAAGGAGATAATTTCGAGATCGCTTTTCCGATTGAGTTGTATCAACCAGTACGACGATCGAGCTAAATAGTTCGTGGAAGGCCTTCAGGCTTCTTCAACGCCTGTTGGGGGGTCGGAGTAGGTCCTTTCGTCCGAATTTACGGCAACGCCCCCAAAACGGCAACCTCTCGTCGACGTGGTGCTACCGGGGACTCGCAGTACGCCGCGAAAAATCCCGAGAATTGGAGCCCGGATCTTTCGGATCCGAATCGGCTCGTACGGCTGGTGAAGAAATGGAGGACAAGTCGTCCTCGAGATTTTCCGAATATCTCTTCGCCAAAATGGGTGGCCAAGACGTCTCGGCCTCGCAGGGTCCCCGCAAGATGACCGCAGATACCAGAAAGTGGATGCGAGAGAATCTTCTTCTCATGATCACACTTTCCGGTGTACTACTTGGAGTTATTCTAGGTAATATGTTTGTTCAATCAAAATCCTTCTTTTCTATGCTTATATTATATAGTGTTGTTTCAAACAGAGAAAGTCTGGTTTGGTAAGCAGTGATCTTACAGTATTCTTTTCCAATTAAAGAACGATGTGTGTTACATTACTAATGTAAAATTTTGCAACGACAAATTTTGGTTACACAGCTGTATCATTGCATGAACAGTTCTGCTACGAAAAGCATGTAAACACCGATTTTGTACTGCGATCGGTATCTCTATGTTGGGTGTTTCCATGTAACACATGTACAACGTCTAACATGCGTAAGTGTTGAAAGATGTAGAACAACTGACAAAGTGTTCCAAAAAGTGACATAAACGAAACTTATTAAACGCAAATAAACGAAAGTTATAAAGAGATGCATTGAAGCCACAGGATTAAATTTGGTACGTGTAATAAGACATGGATGTAAATATAAATAAGGTAAAAAATAGGTTACAATTTGTAATTGTAATGGGATTAAGATTTTTATGAATTTATCATAAAATATGAAAGAAAATGAAGCGTTAACAACAGACGGAATATTCTTTGAATTTTAAGTAAAACATTTTAAATTATTTGGTTAGAATGTAACTAACTGTACAATTTCGAATTGTTCATACTTATTTTAATATTTGTCCACATGTTATATGAATTCATAACAGAAAAATAAGAAGAATCCTATTAATATTGATCATAAATAAAAAAATAGAATAAAAATAGGCACAATAAATATTTTACTACATACAAAAGATAAAAGCTGAATATGATATGTAAGTGACGATCGCCTAATGGTGGGATAAAATATTATTCAAACGAAAAGGAACACATAAACTGAAATTGCATGAAACTCTGTCACTCCCTCATTATTATATGCTGATGTTCCCATTTGAATACATTCAATTTCGTAATACAGTGCATAAAAAGTGTATAGAGTTAATGATAAAATTAGCCTTCAAAGCAGTGCATTCTGAGCATGATTTATATTGATCGTTTGTAGTAAAATAATATTATGTATGATAAAAAATAAGTGATATTACAGTCTCTTGATCTTATTTTTACAAAAAAGTACATGTATCTGTTTAATGTTAATGCCATATTTATACAATGTGAATTGGATGGTAATCTTAAAGAGTTACATTTTTAAATGACAACAGAAATGTCAGCATTCCAGTTCTTTTAATCAATTGTATGTGAAAAATATTTAATAATTGTAAAATACAGAAAATAATTTACAGATATTTGAAATCGTTATCAGCACAATGCCTTGTGTAAATCCTTAACAACCTCAAAAGACAAAGTGGGGACCAGTTACTTTATATGTAAATAAATTATTTCAGCGTATTATAGTGTGCATAGTGTGCATATTATGTTGTCAATCTGTTAAAATAGCATACGAGCTCAAGTTCTTAAGAGCAAGGCTTCATAATCTTCCGTTTGGAATTGACGTCTTTTGAAATTTCATAAAGATAGGTGTTAAATTACGGTACTTTACCATTTTCTAAATAAGGTTAACTAAATTGGTTTTGTTCATATGTCAAACGTTTGGAATAAAATTAGATAATCCATTCGATTTTCTGTCACAAATGACCCACTTGGAAATTAGTCTTATTACATAATGACGGTCACGTTACATGCCGCCCATCTTTGTGCAGGGTTTCCCTCAAAAGTCTCACCTAATTACGCCGAAGTTTTTAGATCATTACTTTGCTGTTACATATATATGCACACTAATGCAAAACACTTTGGTACAAGACGTATTTTATGGAAGCAAACCATTGCAATATTACGATAAATGTTGAGTAAAATATAACTTTTATTTTATTTTATCCTCTTATAATTTTCATATTTAAATTAAAAGTGTTTTAAATTACTGAATTGGTATTAAGTCTCTTTTATTACGTATAAAAATTCATAACTTGCATAAGTTAATATATCTAATTAAACAAATTTAAGTATATCGCAACATGCAGGAGAAGAATAGTTTTTTTAATATTAAACAGAATTTATATTAAATAAAGTATATATAATGTTTTTAAACTGTGTGCATATAATATAAGACGTATTAATTAATCGTTATAAGTATACTTTACAAAAGTCAATCGGTGTTATAACTACCATTTGTTCGCTTACGACGGCGTCTAAAGCGATAAGGGTTTCGTTGCTGTAAAATGTTTCATCGCTTTTGGCTTATTTCTTGAAATAATCCTTGAAACGTGGGTTATAAGAATATGGGTGATATGCCTTGTTACAATAAATGCGCTGTTCAATTATTTAAGTAGTGTTCGGTTATAAGGCAGATGCATCATCATGGAATAGCTGTGCACGTAACAGCATATTACAAATTTATAGCATTAAACTTGAAGTGATACTTATCAAAAACGAAGGGATGTTTTACGCAAAATAGCTTAGCTGGAAAAAACAATACGAATCACCGTAGTTAAAGATTTATAAATAAGTCGTAAGGCTCTATTACACGGAATATTTTTTCGTGACTTATCGATACTCAATCGACCTAATTTTGATTTAGGACAATGTATTTCACTGAGTCAGTTGTATATACTGAATCGAAAAGAAAATGTATACTTTAGACACAAAATTATTAGGAGAATGGTAGTAAATAAAATGGACTTATATTTGGACATATTTAGCACACTGCGAAAATGAGTGAATATAATTATTTTAGTGATGTTATTTAATGCATCGAAAAAGGAAGTGACTAATATAGCAGTAATTAGTATCTTGTATTTACTTCTAAGACTTTAAAATGCATTAACTCACTTGTATTATTTTAATAATAACAATGCAACTAGTAGTATATATGAATTTACAGAGTACAAATTAAATCGATTAAACATGTAATGATTTTCGATAATTCTTTTATGATATTTGGTATGCTTTCTAACATTTACATATTTCGCTTACAAAATTAAATTAAATTCATCAATTTTTGCTAACTGTAAAATGCTGTATTTTAGTCAGGTTCCTTACATATTACAATTGAAAATTTTAATATATATTAGAAATATATACTTATACTTAATTATAAATATATAATTAAGGAAAACACTGCCCTTTTCCATCTCAAAAGTCTGCGATTTCAATTATTTTAAAAGACACGTTTATTTTACTTATATATTGTCGAACAACATTTTTTATCTACTGTGTAATAGGTCAGTAGTAATTATTGTCACTCTATGTCTAGGATTCGGTTTACGACCTTTAGGCCTTGGTGATGATGCAATCATGCTTATCAGTTATCCTGGAGAACTGTTTATGAGACTGTTAAAATTGATGATCTTACCTCTAGTTATTGCTAGTTTAATATCAGGTAAGTACGTTACGTTTAATATCTATTTACTTACTACTTCAATGTCATAAGGACACTATGGGAAAATGATGCTCGCCGCATGTTTTGTTCACGACACATGTATAAGGGTTTGCAAGAAAGTGATAACGATAAAGGTGCATATCAAACATTCAAACATTGTCACTTGTGATTTTGCATAGTTTTATTACAGTACTTCATTGGATAGTGGAAACTGTGTATATTATATTGAGTAACTGTATCGAACTTCATTGTTTCATTTCTTTTCGAACTACTGTATATTATTACAATCAAATTACATTAAATAACATAATTATAATTATCTCAATGAGAAGATGAACACGTTCAAGAAACTATAATGTACGCTAAATTTATCGACAAGTCGACCAAAAAATTATTTTCATTTATGCGATAATAGCTTTGAAAGTGATATAGTTATTTCGTATGTATGTATATATTTGTATTGATATGGAAGTACTATTTTCTATCCATTAATAAAAGGCTTTTCTTCACAATATTATGTTAGTAATTTTGAGTATTCTAACAAATTGACTATTTGAAGAAACATAAATATTAATGTCAATAAATAATTTTAAAGGACTTTTAATTACATTTGTCGAAGAATACATCTTCGCTGAAAGCAACAAAACAACTTCATTTTGTACTTTCTGTACAACGAACTCCTTAGGTATATATATTTAATACATGAAAAACGTTTTTCAACACTAGGTTCGGCAAGTTTAAACGCACGTATGAATGGGATGATCGCTGTTCGTACGTTGGTATACTTTATTCTAACGTCCTTGCTGAATGCCATTCTTGGTGTTTCTTTGGTGCTTCTCATTCACCCCGGCAATCCCGGACTCAGGGAATCGATCGCTCCACCAAAACATGCCAGGGCGGTAAATATTTTGGATAGCCTCTTGGACCTTGGACGGTACGTTCAATTATACTTTGATGATGGTACGATCCTGAGCCAATTGATCAGGATATAAATTAGGTTAATCCGAGCAACCGTGAAATAAAAATAATTATTTTACGTAAAAGTTGCACTTGCGGGTCCATTGATACATTGATCCAGTTGAATATGCACACCGGTTTAATGAAGGCAGAAAATGTAATTTTTCGTATGTCGTATGAAACAGTTTCAACAAGTTACTCTTATGCAAAGACATAAATATATTATATTGTACAATAATGATTCTTAATAATGTTCAGCCTTCGCGAACATTCTAAGTCTTGTTTATTATACATTTGTTTGAAAGTTTTTATAATACAGTAAACCTCAAGCATACAGTAAACCTTGTATTATACAAGCCTCTTTTAGCGTGTTGTACGAACACGATCACAATTTTTCCACCGTAATTTAGACAGTAAGTTCAATATCTTAGACAATTTTCAAACAATTTAATTCCATTGTAAGTGATGCCTTTTATCAACTAAAAGTAGATATAAATCGATCGCATGCATACTAAAATGGCTCGTTGACTGGTTTGCCTCAAAAAAGCAACAGTTTTTTTGGTGTGGCATTCCTAAATTGGCAGAGAGGTGGGACAAGTGTCCAACTAGCGATGGACAATATTTACGAATAAAATATTTTTTTTATCATTTCATCAAATAAACTTATATTTTTCATACAAAAATTATGATTTTATATTTACACACCTGGTATACAAGGCGACGGTTGTAGTGGGTCTGTAGATGCTAGACAAAGGAAATAAACCTATAAAGCAAATATATGGTATTGATCGAGTATGAGGATGATCGATGTTAAAAGTCTACAAAAAACTGATGACATTACTTTTCATGAACCAATAATCGTACATCATATTTAGTACACTTCTCGAATGATTATATGTACTTAGTTACATTAGGAATGTTTATAATGAAACGAACATTGACTTATATGGAAATTGCACTTCGTAATTAGTGATTAAAAAGTGTACTTAAATAAAATCAGAATTTGGTAATACAGTTATAAAATCAATTAGTCAATTGCTCAGAAGTGTGATTAGAATAATGTATTCGATATACACTTATGGAATTTAATCTGTATTTTCATTTTCGACTGTCAAAGCATTTTATTATAGTTCACAATTTGAATTTAATATTCATATTCGTAATAAAAATTATTAAAAGTTACAACTTAATTAGTTAATAGTTAACGGCGGATAAAAATGTCATCAACATTATGTCATCAATAATCCTATTTTCTTTTTGTTATACAGCTAATTTTTATAACCAGAACATAATACTAAATAAATTTATAATGTAACACTCAATTTTTAAGTATTTATTTCGACGATCGTTATGATTAATAATGTATGCATTTTATATTTCAGAAATATGTTTCCGGACAATATATTTCAAGCAGCTTTCCAACAGGTAGGCTTGATATGAATATAGTTTGCAAGTAATACACAATAAAATACAATACACTTAAAAGTTACATTTCTAAATTATACTAAAAATTGTTGTGTGTAATGAGCAAATTGTATGTGAATATATTAATTACAGATGTATCGTCATTTAGATAGTTTTTGAAAGACTTTTGATAAAATAAATGAATGTCTGAATCATTAGTTTCTACATATGTTGTCAAGATAGACTACATATTACATATTACACATATTTTTCTCGCCCCTATCTCCCTATTTCCCTATCTATAATAACTGCTGATTACAGGCGCACACAGTATACGTCCCAAAAGCTCCACGTCTTCGCAATTATTCTGAAGAAAACTCAGATTCTGGTGTAATTGAAGATGAAGAATTGATACGTGTAATACAGTATAGAAGCGGAACTAATACACTTGGCATAGTCTTCTTCTGCCTCGTATTTGGTACATTCCTAGGCACACTTGGAGAAAAGGGACAAGTCGTTATAGACTTTTTTAAAGCTGTGTTTGAAGTCATTATGCGAATGGTATCAACTGTCATGTGGTAAGTTATACTAAATTAACACAATTTTTTTCGCCAGAGCCGGCGTGACCTTTTGCGGGGACCGATTCAAAAATTTTGCAGGGCAGGAAGATACATTCAAATTATACTTAAGTCAAATTATAATACATTATAATACATTCATTCAAATTATATTTACATTCTACAATAAGGAGTTATTTATTACAAGTACAAATGTTGTTATATACATTTTTTATAAGATGAACATTACATAATTCTTCTTTTTTTACTGTTTTTTATGACGTCATCAAAATTGATGCAGTTTGCTATTTCGATTTCTCTTGAAAGAATAGCGAAAACCTATTGATTTAGTTTACTCTCTCGGAAAAGTACATTTCTCTGAGAGGATTTTTTGCATTTTTGCATTTTCACATGTTGCATTTTTTTTAATTTGGATCAGTTTCTAAGATATAATGACTTTATGGAGTTGCATCGAATTTTGATAATGTTTTCTGTTCATATGCGATAAGTCTTCATTCTTTTAGTCCAGTGTTGTTCTGACTTGTTGTTGTAGTCTATTCTACATGATTTCGTTCAGTATATTATTATAGTAATGTATATCAGAGGCTGATTATGCTGCAAATGCCTACAGTGCTAGCACTTTTAGACACAAAAAGGAAGAAGCGTAATATCGCTGCTTGTCATTCAAACGGTTAACGGTTCACTACAACGAAATATTTCAATGTAAATACAGGAGAGAAAATCTTACACTCATGACAATATGTAGCAAGATGTCATCGATTAATGGATTATACGACCACATTTTCCACACATACTCGAATATTCAATTCACTATACAGGTGGTCCAGAAAAATGTCTGATGATTTTTCGTAGACCGCGGGGTCTATCGAACACGCTGAACCCATCTCGCGCCGGCTCTTAATAGTTGTACAGCGTCCGTTGCTTGTTGTTTGTCCACTGCTTGTCTATGGTTTGCGTAGTGAGTATCGATTATTATTGTCGATTGTCTACTACATCTCTATCTGTGTATGTATCCATCTGTCTATCTATATTCGCGCATATATATCACTGTGAGATCATTCATTTTTGTTATTAACACGTTGACTGCCACGCGCATTTTACGTTGTTGCCCGTGGCGCCACGATGAATTTTTTATTATACAATACGCATAATGTTGCCGGTCACCAGTGGCCCCCGTGGCATTCAACGTGTTAAATACTGTTTATTGATGAATTATGTGACAGTATGTCGCGAGCATCATCAACTGCTTGCCAATTTGTCACAAAGCTGACAAAATGTGTCGACGGCAGGTGCAAGTTTCTTTACGAAACGTGTGGCCGTCAAAGTGTTAATAATCGAAAATTGAATTATTTATAATTCTCACTTGTAAATTCGTATTTTCATATTTTGTTTGCACACAAGAAGTTAAAATAGTCAATGGTTTCATTGACTAAGTTATCACATGTTTTAAAATAATTGTGCATTTATTGTATAATTTTGAAATTAAAGAAAAGTGTAAAATCAAATGTAACGTTGCTCACAAATTTTGTATTGAATTTTGTTTAATATTTTGTTATACTTAAAAAGCTTACGTTTTCATCGTTATATTCATCTAATCGGAAATCATAAGTGTCGGGTTTCTTATTTTGGGTAGAAGCTTTTCGATAAACTTGATATTCCTACTCTTAACTATTTTTTTCTTTTCTGGATCCCACAATCTATACTCTTCCGATTGTGTCGAATATCCGGTAAATATGCACTCCGTATACTTCGGCATGAATTTTCCATCACTGAAACCTTTGTTGAAAACGATCGCCTTGCATCCAAATGTACGAAAGTGAGCTACGTCTGGTTTTCTATGGAACAGCATAGTAAAAGGAATGTTGCTGTCTATATTTGCTGATGGTGAACGATTTCGTATATAAACTGCAGTGGCCATAGCCTCAGCCCAGAACATTTGAGGAAGATTGGATTGTAGTAACATACATCTTGCCATTGCTACTAAAGTACGGTTGATGCGTTTCGCAACTCCGTATTGTTGCGGCGTGAGTTCAGCAACTCGCTCCCTGGTGACACCAAGATTTTTTAAGGATTCGGTGAAATCGGCACCGCAGAATTCAAGCCCATCTTCCGTCCTAAGTGTCTTTATTCTTGCCTTGACTATTTTTTCCCATTTGACCATGTATTTATTAAAAACGTTCCTCGTTTCATTTTTAGTTTTTAAAAAGTATATATCGATCCATCTTGATTTATCGTCAATGAAGGTTATAAAATATTTTGCTCCCCCGATAGATTCGACGCGCATCGGTCCACGAATATCCGCGTGGACTAATTCGAATAACGCTTCTCTTCTGACACTCGCGATTCTAGGGAAAGGTGTTGCTGCCTGTTTTCCGCGTCTGCATACATCACACGCAGGAAAGACATCGTCAGTCTGAAACGATATACCTTCCACAAGCTTCTGTGACGCAAGTTTTCTCAGTTCATCTTCCTTCAAATGACCGTAACGCTCGTGCCATATTTTCAGATTATTTTTGCGCGATTCAAACGAGTATTCTATCTTGGGTTTGACGAAGTACAAATCACCTTCTCTCTTCGCTGACAGAATTACACCTCCATCCCGATTTGTTATTTCAGCATGGGTTTCCAAGAATTTGACGCTTCGTCCTTCCGACGTTGACTTTGATATAGATAGAAGATTTGTTTTAAGTTCAGGTACGCATAACGTGTTTTCCAGTCTAATGGTTTTTTGTTCCGTACCGGTGGATATGATCAGTCGCACTGTACCTCGACCTTTTATTTTCGTCGTTTTATCAACTGCTAATATGACTTCTTCATCGGTTATAGGAATTAGTTCGGTAAACTTGCTCTCGTCACAGCACATGTGCGATGTAGCTCCACTATCCAAACACCATTTATCACTATTTATCGGTCCAGCTGCGAAAGCTATTGCTATTGTAGCTTTCTCTTTTGAGAGTAGTTCACTGGTATTCCAGTCTTTTCTGTTCTTCATTTTGATCATCATAAACTACATTGTAACTGGAATTATCTTCCTAAATGAATTTCTTAACCATGTAATTACGTCATTACAATATCTTACTTACATTTTGGAGCGGGTACACATATACGCTGCACGTACATATACGCACCCAAATGGAACAAGAACATTTGATTCAAATTCCTTTGTACACATTTCTATAATATACTCAAACAGTGTATAATTATTTAACAACAGTTCTCCCCGTCGTCCACTATACAACGTATTACTTTACATCAGTTTCTCAAAGTAATTGATTTTTACGACACTTGCAAACTTTAAGGTTATGCACGAGAATCTATTTCTGTTCTAACTGTAAAAAGTTATGTCCAGTGAATCGCATGTGGACAATTCCTATCCATCCATTGATGCTGTAGCAAATGTATTTTTATGTATACAATCGTTTCACTAGAAAGATTTTATCAATTGTCTTTTAGATTGCGCGATATGTTCCTTCAGTCTATTTCTGTTGATGTTATCTTGGCGAATTTATCGAATGAACTAATAGCGTAAGCTTCTATAGAGTGTACTTTCAACTTCAGCGATATAGTTCTCGAATTTTCTTACACCAAGGATATCTATACACGTTTACCAGATTCACTACATAATATATATATATATATCTTGCATATATGCATGTTACGCTATTAATAATTTACCTGAATAATCCACTAATAATTTAACTCAGTGAATACGTGATTTTGTGTACATAACTGATGGCATTAATAAAAACACAGGTTCTGCACAAATTATAAAATTCACAAAGAATATTGCGTCATTACAATATACTTAAATTGGCAAATACGATTTTGTCAATGGACATTAAGCGCAATTAAACCATTTGCATCCAAGCGCGGAATAATCCGCGTACTGTATACACGATCGATCGCGCGCGGTGATATGGACCAGTCGTTAATTGAACGTCGCTGACGTTTGAACACGACACATTAAGTAGAGCCATGATGTAAATGGGTTAAATGACAATAATTTGTTTTGTAATTTTTTTCAGAAGGATATACGAATGTTTCTCACCAATGTTACTTTTTCAGGATGACTCCAGTTGGCATAACTTCTGTGATAGCGGGAAAGATTTTGGGTGTGAACGACCTAGCATTGGTGATGTCTCAACTCGCATGGTTCATCGTTACTATCATGGTTGGTGTGTTCCTCTATCAATTGGTGATCATGCAGTTGATCTACTTGGCCATCGTGCGAAAGAATCCTTTTAAGTTCTACGCTGGCCTCGCACAAGGCACCCTCACCGCTTTCGCCATGGCATCAACGTGAGTCGTCGACCTTCAATCCCAATCCCACCTTTCAATCCATCACGCCTGCCTCACAGGGCCTCGGCAAATCATCTCTTTTTTATTTATCATTTCTATCAATCTTTTTTTTGCAAATAAAACACGCATCTCCTTACTTTGCACAACTTATTGCTTTGAAGCATAGTAATTATTTTACTTTTCTTATTTGCGTGCACCTTACTTTCTGTTATATTTTTTTCCTCTTTTTGTAGAATAATTTTCTTTTACCTACTCTTATTCTTCTGCTTCCTCTTCTTTTTCCTTGGTTCTTCCGTCAGTGCATAATATTAACGTCACTACCTCGACTATTATAGAATTACGCGTGATTGACTTCGTCACTGAAATGATTAATTCACGTTGTACTGTGATGGAAATGATCATTGTCAGATGAAATGATTAGTAAAAATGTGTACAATTAACAATATTTATAACCTGTTGCTTATAAATATGGTATTAATAGTGCATCTAGTAGCAAAAATTATTTCGTCAGATGATTATTTACCGAGACTGAAGAATAAGGGATAGATTAATCGTTCAGTGACAAAGCATTATTAATATTTTTCCTACTTGTAACGAAATTCTTTTTCGAACACATGTCGAGGCACTTTTTCAACACAAATACGGGCACAGTGCTCGAATGGAGTAGAGAAGCAAATAAAAAAGTTCAAAGAATGGGGAAAAACGTATTGATAAGATAGTATGTTTCAGCTAACCGAGAGGAGGCTTTGCGAGGCCGTGGCGGTCCCTATACCCTATCCACATCTCGGAATAAGTCTTACACAGCGTTGTAATTTACGTTGATCTTATGCATTTGTTTGTTATCCAAAGTCAAAGCAGTAGAACGTTGTG
>JABFPT010000585.1:8850-34467 GCA_022817245.1 Nixonia krombeini | reverse complement strand
TTTTTTACAAAAAGTATATGTACATTCATATTTTTTATAGATATTTTACAAATAATTTATATATTTTATATAGTATAAATTTTTTATGTGATAATTTATTGTATTATTACTTCCAATTTTTAATTAATTTCTATCTTTTAGTGTTAAATGTAAATTTTACTATCGGAATTATAATTACTTCATTGTAGAATTAACAATTAAAAATACTGTAGTGAAAAATAACTCAAATTTTTAACGTTTCCAGAGTATTTTGTAATGTTCAAAAATTTGAGAAATTATTTCATCTAAAAATACACCGTGCCACACAAAAAGTATTATATAAACTATTTGTCATACTTATTAATCTTCGGAATAAAAGTTTGGTGAATTTAGATATATACGTATTCGTAATTGTTAACACGTTGAGAGCGACGTCAAAGTTAAGAAATAAATGTTATAATTCTAGTGAAGTTTATTAAAACATTTTGGGAAAAAATCTGGTTTAGCTTTGTACATATCACAAAAGGTAACGATCTGTTTAGTTGATTTTCTAACTGTATTACATCAAAATATGTTTCCATTAATATTGTAACATTCAGAACAATATCTTCGGAAGACGAGAATGCAAAAAATTGTGTTCTGTTAAACGTCCCCCCCCCCCAAAAAAAAAAACCCTCTTGAAATTTCGGCGTCTCGCTGCTGGCTGAACAGAAAGGACAGCAAAACAGGCGCCGCACTTAACGTGTTAAGATAAATTAATAACATTTTGACCGAAAGAAATTGGCTGTTTATTAAGCAACATAAATTTTGACCAAATTTGAAACAATAATAGTTGTAAACAAATTACTGCTGTAAATGTTACCGCTTGTTCTCTATTTCAAACGGTGTAATGAAAATATATAGTACGAAGTGAAGCAGAACGGTGATGATATGTGTTTCGTACATATGTAAAAGTTGCACCAAAATACTTAACATTTCACTGTCCAAATACTCAATGAAACATACCATAATTTTCTCAATGAAAAGTCTTCACCTTGTTTTTGTATAAAGGATAACTTTACACTAGTTTCAAAACTATTTGTCTGGAAAATTTTCATTGAGATTCGCCTTTTTAATAATAGTACATACGTTTATAATAACAGGAATAATAATAATAGTAGTAAATATAAAATTATATATAATATAATAAATGTATAATTGTTTACTTATGATTTCTCTAATTAAATAATTTGTGTTAGATATACTTATTTTTTACTTTAAATAATGTTAATGGATAGTATTTGCACTGTTATATGTTTCGTTTGATGTAGCTTTCATATATACGCGTTATCTGTATTATATAGACAATAACCAACACCTTTTCGACCTTTCTCTTTACAGGGTAATTTTATAAAATCCCTGTGGAACTTTATAAGTAAAGCATTAGAAAAAAGAAAATGGACTGTTGCGATTGAAATGGAAACTTTCGAATATTATCTTTAACACATTCATACCGGCGCCGATATTCATGTTTTTTGCTGTGAGTCGGCGTTCGTTAAATTTCCATTATTTAAAGTTTCAATTATATTGAAGTTTTTTCTAATTATTAAACGAAATACTTTGTATGTAGAATCTGTTCGAATATTGAAGTGTGACCTACCAGTGGTGCACACCGCCTAATGGGACAGTCGAGTGTAGTCTATTGGTGGTATGCGCCGACATGAACGTGTTAAGTTTAAAATTGCTTCTTTTTTTTACGGTATACAGGCACGATACTGTTAAGAAATATGTATCAAAACCAATTGTCTTCAAGAAATCAAAATTATTAAATAAATTACCTTACAAAAATTATTCCATTTCAGACATAATTGTGAATGCAGGAGTAAATGATATGAAATTTAAATGTAAGAAGTATAAATAATTCTTTGTATTAATCATATGTCACTCTACGAACACTTTCTTCTTTATATGTATAAATGTAAAAGACATTTTATGATATAATGAATATACACAAGAAGAAGGTTAATCATAAATGATTATCGAATTGATGAACCCTTTCACTACTTATAATGAATAGTAATGAAAGGATTATTGAACCACTAATCAAATATAAACATTGTTATGTTGATGAATCTTCTACCATTGAACTACAAATACATTATGACGACTGATATCACATTTCGAAACATTTACCATAATCGTAAGAGTTTTCGACATTAGAATATTACTTTTTAACGCTTATTTTTATTTGCACAGAAAATGTGGTATGTTAACATTGTTTGCCATACTAATAAAATATTCCGATTTATCATGTCTTAATTCGTCTTCTAACTTTATATTAGACTGAAGATGAAATTCCACCGTATATTTTATACCAGTAACAATTTTAATGCTTAATCTTTACGCTTATTCTTCAATTAAGTTACGCGAAATACTAGTCTAGTCCTTTTCGAGTCTAGTCCGTCAATTTTGTAATGTTTATATTATGATTAGTTTAATCTTTAGAAAAATATGTGCGTTTAAATGTCGCTATTAGAACTGTTATATTCTACGCTACTATACTTGATTAGTTCCCACAACGAATGTTGTGATGCACTTTTAAATGACCACATTTTCTAATCTCACAAAAAATTCTTTCACGTCTATGAAACATATTTTATTTACTTGTATACATAATTCTAAAAGTATAAACATTACGGTTGATTGATTTCTTTAGTCGAGTGTATGAAACAATATTGACATGACATAAGGGTTCTCGAATTACATAAGCTTGACAAAAATATTGTTTATATTATAACATACAGGTGTACAAGAAAAATGTATGCTCACATATCTACTGCGACCATTAAAGAAACTATGTATATTTCAAGAATGAACATTTTTTTATTCGTTTATTTCTGAAATTTTGTCCATTTTCACAGTTGTATACAAAAATTTACAATTTCTTAAACTATTTTTCTTCTGCTTTTCGTAATCAAAGGTACGAAAATTAAATTTACCTACATTAAGCATAAATTTTTTCCATTTACTAAACCATTTAGCACTCATAAAAATTAAAGCAATTTGATATTTTTAGTAGACATATTTGTTTGAATCTGTAGAATCAGGAACTAGCTAAAAATACGTGTAATTTTATTATTTACATAACTAAACTATGTATGAGTTTTTCCTTTCCACATTTGTTATATTTCTTTATGATCGTCCAATTAATTAAATCTCTACATAACTTATAACACATAAATTCAGATATTCCAGTAAATGAACATATTTTCTATAACGAACATTCAAATAAGAGTGAGTATTATTATAATAATGCTAAAATTCCTTTTTACTTTCGTATTGTCTTTCCTTCCTACTCTTTATTCATTATTTACAATGACAAAGGTTTCCTTTTTCACGCGTAGATCAAAATGTAATTTGTTCTTCTGTGTTTACAAGTAAAAAGATATATGTGTATACACCATAAAATATATTTACACGCATGTTGAATGTATACTTAATGATTCGAACGAATTGATATAATTAAACGAAGTTCTACATGCAACATGATAAATGTAATTAATTTTATTGTGAAATGTGTGCTTATTTACATATTTACAGTTATGATAAAACCTCATCACCTACAATCAATACAAAAAATCGTTTCATAGAACTCAAAAATTTTAATAATTAAATGATAAGAACGTTTAGAAATGTATTTATAAAAATTGCAAGAAATTTAAAAAATTACATTTAACTTTTACTAATTTTATAAATTTGATTTGTATGTATTTTACAATTTCTTTTAACGTCAAACTTGTAATTAACTTTCTCAATAAAGATTTTTAGTTCAAATAACAGTTTGTTTTGAGAGATAGAGAAAGTAAGTTTTTATATTCATATGTTTTTAAAATTTGATAATAATAATACATTATAGATTTGTATTACGTACAAAAATTATCTAATCTTACTAACTCTTCAACGGCAAGCATTTTTCGACTCATTTCACAAACTTTATGATAGTTGAAAGACAATAGTCTTTAATGTATAACAAATTTGTCCACAATTGTATAGTTCTCTAAACAACTTTAATACACAAATACCTTCTCCAAAAGATAAAAATACTGCAATTAAACACGACAAATTCCAGGTTAAAAAATATTCTTGGACATGGACATGTGTCATTAAGTTTACACACTCTGATGTTGCATTTAACAGTAGTAGCAATAGTAATACAAGAGTGATTTTGTAACTCTCATTCTCCGCTTATAAGTATAACTTGCTATATTATTATAAAGTTGAAGTAAATTTTTATAGGAATATAATAATCAGCATCTTCAATTCTTTGTTTTAATAAAGTTAATAATATATGTTATACTTTAAACGGTTATAAAAACACTTTAAGCAGTATTTTAATTATTTTCTCATTTTTCATATTTATGAAAATAGCTTTTTCATTTTTATTACTGCAAATAAATATATGAATTTTCCATACCTAACGTTAGTACGTTTTTGGTTTGTTCAATCTATTACTTTTCGTTAACTTTTTTTTATTATCTGTTACTAGGCAAAATATATGTTCCAACACATGCCTTAATTCGTTTCATAATTTTTTCCGTCTTAAAGAATAGTTTTACACATACTACTACTGTTCATGGTAGTTTTTATAGTTTCTTTGTACATTATATTTTCATTTAATTCACAACATTCATCTGAAATACAACTGAACAGAAAATACTAGCTAAAATAAATTGTCTAATAAAATTGTTTCAATAATTATTTAAAACATTTATGTTAATTTTCTATTTTTAAAGGTTTTAATACTTTCCAATAAGATGTCTGGTTTGTGAAATGCAATTCTCAAATTCAGTTTTTTCTTCCTATATTTAAATCTATTGCTTTTGCTTTAGTCTGTTCTCTTAAAGTAAATACAGTATATGTATTGTACTAGCCGTTAAAGAATTAATAGCTTTTTTCTCTATATAAAATACTGAAAAACATAACTGAATTTGTGATTCTTTTTAGTACTTTGGTATGTAATATTTTAGTAATATTGGTAATTTAGTAATATTGGTGTTTAATATTTCAGTATATTTCAATAATTATTTTTACATAATATTCATGAGGCAAACAATTCATTTTGAGAAATTATCTACTAATCTCAATTAGAACTTTTTGTGAAAATACATGAATAACATCTAAGAAATATCAGTATTTGTAATGAGTCGACGTTTGCCAAATAATATTTATTTTCTGAATTATAAAACGTCATCATTCAGTGCATTATTTGTATGAAAGTAATTATTAAATTTGCAGTATCTTGAAATACAGAAATGTTGATCAATGTATCAGTTAGCCTTTTTTTTACTAATCCTCACGCAATTTTGTGGTTATTAGTAATCAACAGTCTACTTCACAGTGATATAATAAGAAAATATAAGTACACAGATTTCTCCTTTCAAATTACCTTACATGTTGGGTGTAAAAATGTTTATAATCAACTGTTTACTAATGCAAAATAAGCAACTTAAGCAAAACTTAGTAACAGTGGATAATTTTGAAGAATATGTAAAAACATACATTAATGTTAAATAATAAAAGATATAACAGAATTATATTTGTAAGTTATGTTTTTAATATACATAATATATATTGAGTGATATAACGTGTGAATTATGCATCATTCTGTTTAAAATAAATTTATAAATGTTAATAATCATATCACTAAATCTTACCATGCAATTCTGCTCATTTTACATTGCGTCAGTTTTTCACAAGAAAGTATTATCTCTTGCTTCAAATCATTGGAAAAACAACAAAAATTTAATTAACCTCATAGTAAGTCTACTTTAATGAGAAGTAAGAATATGAGTATAGAGGAGATTATACACAATGTAAGTAATTAAATAATTACTCAACAATTTTTTTATACATTTATTTTACAACGCGATTTCAAAGAAACTAAAACTCTACATGAAAAATATTATTTCTCGTTAAGAAACATAGAATAAAATGACTGCTACAAAGTCATAACCCTCACGTTTTTTAAATTAAACAACGCTCTCAGTTCTGCGTGAATTTGCCAAAGTTCTAAAATTTCTAACTCGTTTTAGGAAGAGTCACATGAAATTGTACAAAAAAAAGGAAAAAATGTTGCTGATTAATTTGTGCTGCTAATTTTTACTGGAAATATGAATTTTTCCAAAGAGTTTCGAGTAGGTCTGTAATAGTTTTGAAGCAGAATGGAGCTTAAAAAGAGTTTTGGCGAATTTTCCAAAAAACCTAGGAATAAAGTTGTAAACATGGGTCTACAAAAATAGTTATAACATGTTATAATCAACATGCAATAAACATTTTTCTAAAGAAAAATTTCAAAACATTTGTAACAAGCTATTTTTGTAGTCCTAAATTTACATTATACTTCGACTTTTTAGAAAATTCATCGGCATTTTTTAAATCTATTAAGATCTCTAAAATTGTTACAAATCTTCTTGGAACTTTTTGAAAAAAGTAATTTTTCCAAAAAAGAGTACTGCGTAAAATGAGAAGTCCTAAACTTTTTTTCCTTCCCTTTTTGTACCATTTTATACAACTATTTCTGTAATTGGCCAGTAATTTTAGAATTTTTGCAAAACCATATAGAACTTAGATTATTTTTTTCATTTTAAACAAAAGGGATACTAATTTTATAGGGATAATAAAATTAAATAGTAATATCTATCAAACATGTAAATGTTTAAAATAGAAAATTGTGTAAATATTTTTAAGCAAACGAAATATTTTAATATCAGTAATATAGGTTTATACCTTAATAGTTTTTCTAAGAATCTTACAATTAAACGCATTGTATTGTTGTTTTACTTAGTTCAATGAGTATCACTCTCCTCTATATGTACACCGATATTACAGTTATAATATAAGTATGCAAATTATTTTACCATTAAAAATCCTTGCACGTTAACAATAAACTTATCAAAATTGTCTCTAAATCTGACCTCTTCAACTCTTCCTGTATTTAGCTCAACGTTGGCAGTAAGTTCCGTAAACGCTGCGGCAAGTCTTTCCGCAACATGTGCATCCGTTTGAGATGATAGCAAATTTTGAACGAGTTCTTGATATTTTTCTTGATAACAACATATTAAGTAGTACAACGGTATACTTGTATTTACTATTAAATTTGAATTTATTTGACGGGACAATACCATGTTTACTAACAACTGAAAAAATATTAAAATCATATATTATTAAAATAATGTTAATAATGTAATTTTTGAGGTAGATAAATCAACTTCGCAAGACAAGACACTTTGGGAAAAAATGCAAAAAAAAATTATAAATGTAAGATTAACACGTTGACTACTGCCACGCTCATTTTCCATAGTTTGCTTAAGGCGCCAACGTTAATTTTTCATTATGCGATGCATATTATGTTGAAATATTATTTGCAGCAAATAAAGTGAGTTATAAAATCATGCTTGAACCATTTTTCGTGCTGGGGGTCACCGAGACATTTTTTACGATTGAAATGGATGAAATTAATAATGTATCTAATGAGATGCTCCGATAATGATTGTATTTTTCCAATAAATTGCGTACGGAGCAGACCTCGACATGAATTTAAAAAAATTCCGGGATATCCACGAAATGTAAGGCGATTTTGTAAGGCGTGCTATAAAAAAATTCAAAGCAGCTAGGAAGAACTGGAACAAAGAGTTTAACTAGAAAAGTGGTGACATATTGTTCCGATTGCGTTGATTCACCTTTTCTTTGCCTTGAGTATTTCAATCTGACTTCTTGCAATATGCTCTGATAATATGTATATTTTTTGTGTAGTAATAAAATTATTATTGTATGTTCTACATTGCATTAATTTCTTCAAACCATTATAGTAACAATGGTATTATTAAAAAATTTATCAGTATCCGTATTTACTCTAATTATTTACTTCTATTATTTGCTGCGTCGCCGGTCACCGGTGGCCCCCGTTGTACACGTAACATTCAACGTGTTAAACAAGTACTTTTTACTATTTGTATTTCAATTTTTTGATATGAAAATTAGAGCACATACTTGAGTAACGTACATAGTTTACAATATATTACATGAAACTTACATTCATAAAAGGTGCCAAAATGTCATTCCTGGGTTGACCTTTTTTGATTTCGGAATATGTGTGTTTAGCCAGTACTTGAATAATATCACAACATAACACAGTAATATTTTGACTGAAGGAAAAGAGACCAATTTCTACTGACATTAATAATTGCTGAAGCATTTCCGGTGGCAAACTGTATACTTTCTCGGGATAAATTTCACACACAAATGTTATCATTTTAAAATACCTGTGTTTATAAATTTTACATTATTTGAGTATAATTAAACAAATAAAAATGTAAACGTAGAAGAGAAAAGATTTTCAAATAACTGTGAACTTACTGAAAGCACAACGTTGGAAATTTCATCAAGTCCATGGTCATTAAAGGCATGATTATGCTAAGTCCATATAAAAACACATTTACTGGTGTGCAAGATTGTTCTTTTTCGGAAGATTCGGTCGGCTTACATAAATCAATTATCTCTTTGCTAAGCAGTTTTGTCAATAATTGCATTAAAAGCACGATGTCCTGAAAAGCATCTTCCTCAGCTGTTGAATCAATGGTAAGTCGACTAACGTTACAATGAGCATACGTTTGTATCAAGCATAGACTTACTTCGTAAACTCTTATACTTTCAGGCTGTATTTAAAAATTGTCTCGTTAAGACCCATCTTTTTAATCGGCGTGAAGGTGCACATATTTTAGGGATAAAATATATGTGACAATGCATGTAGTATTTCTATATTGAATATTGCATATTTACTTACTCCTGGTAAATAACAAAGCATTCCTTTCGCACACTCACAGAAAACTTCTAAAAACAATTGCACTAGTTGTTGATAATTATGATAAAGTGACAACAATTGGGGAATTTCATTGAGTATTGGATGAACAAACTGAAAAACTTGTTCCACGGATGGTCCTACGACACCATTAAATACACCTGTAAATTTACAACGTAATTTAAATAATGCACTCGAAAAAGATTTACTTTCTTTCCTTCAGCTAATTATCATTTAGGTATTTGTGTAAACAACTACCAATTAAAGATTCCAAAATGCTTATTATCTGTGTTTTGACATCTTCTTGATGATATGATCTAGAAAAATTGACGTTGCAAACAATTTCTTTAAATCGGTCTTGCAACGGTTGAAGAGTTTGCATCCAGTACTGCTGTCTGTTTTCGGAGTCACGAATAGCAATTCCGATTTGAACTATAGCTTTCATGAGACCACGTTTAGTTTCTGGGGACAAATCGTTCCGAACCTTCGTAGCCAGATCGATAAGATTACCCACTCGATCGGATTTTAACAAATATGTTGCTCTAGTATTTAATAATAATAATTAATATTAGTTTGATATGACAAAGAATAAGAAAAAAAATTCCCATGACAAGGAAAAAAGCAAAAATTCTTACTTCGTTTGAGATCTAACCATCACTAACAGTAATTGTACAGTTTCTTTGATTAACACCGGTTCTCCCTTAAAAGTATTAATATTACATTCGATCTTTTCCAACAAGAAATTTACTGTCCACATCGCTCCAGGACTGTCTTCACCGAAAGCCTGTGTCAGTGTCGTGGAAATTACAGAGTAGTAACTCTCAGTTGGCAAAAGATAACTCAAAGCCCATTTGTGAAGAAACCAAACAAGAGTACTACTAAATTCAGGACTTAACATAGACGTAGCATATGCTAAAATCGCTGTTTTTTCAATTTCACACAACCGAAAAACAGCTGAAACCAATCGAATCACATGATCCGCCATCTGTTCAGCCCCATTCACTTCAGAAATATTTTTTTGTGGTGATGCAAAGAGCTGTAGGGAAATGTTTATATCAACTTGTCCTTGTTGTGCCTGAAAAATTGTGTAATGTAATTATTAATAATATTAAAAAAAATGTAAATTCATTTTCGTCGATGAAAGTGATACAAGTATATATTGAAATAATAACTTACTTGTTGCCTACAATACTTAATGATCTCAGATGGTATCAGTGCTTCTTCTCCTTCAGATTCCATACACAAAACATGTCCAGACAATAAAACAAGCCAGTGTAAATCCTCGTAAAGATTTTCCATGGCCGTGGACCAAGATATATTTAATGTATTTCGTTGTGCCACCATTTCGCTGAGTTGCTGTCGTAGTTTGTTTGTTCGATCTTCTAATAAACGAGCCAGCAACGGGAGCGAATGATTGAGTACATTTCGCCCCAAAGTTCCTGAACAACAATTGATTATAATATTTTTCTTTCTTCGTTAATGAATGTTTGAATTATCCATGGAGGATTAAAACATTTACCAATTATTTGCAGCTGATCCTTGAACTTTGTTCTGTCATCTTCTTCATTGGTATCAATTTCCTTGTTGCTTAAATCATTGCTGCTAACACAACGTGTACCATCAGGTGGCGATAAATGACACTTCAGATAAACGTTAAATATCTGCATCGAACTTTGCATACAAAATTCTAATGGAAATATACGTAATTCAGAGAGAAATGGTAACCACGTTTCTAACATTCGTTCAAATGCTTCCATATACATATAGTCATCTGCACACATCTATTTCAATTACATTTTAATAATTATTTTTTTGCTTTTAAAACATTAAAGTTAACAGGTAGGAAAGTCATTATTATTAAATTCATTACAAATTCATTATAATTCGTAATTTACTGCAACATGTACATTCATTGTAGAATAGCTTATTGATTTCAATTCAATACCAACCGATTCTTCTTGAGCCGCACCTTCCGCAAACAGGCAAGTGAGTTGTGTCATTTGTTCCATAAATGAATTTAGCAAGTTCTTTGGTAAATAGAAGAACATAGAACGAAAGGAGGACAGGAGTTTACGAATCATGTTGGCTATGCCAAGTGCCTCCTGGTCAATAACATTGATATTTGAGACTAGCTTTAAAAAATTTTGTATGTAATTCGTAAGATACTGCAGTTTCACTTTTTCGCTGCTCATCACTCTACCAGTCAAACTGCCAAGCTGAACAAGACAGTTCCTTGCATGATGCGCAAGCTGAGGGTTTGTTCGTATTTTCCAATACAGTGTAAAAAATAAGTCAAGTACAGCTGGGTTTAAAATAACGTCTTGCCATATAATACCTAATCGTAGTGGTGGACTGTTGACAGATTCATAAACTGATTCAAAAGCACTAATTACTATTTTGGATAGTACAGTGGAGTTAAGGATTTTAAACACTATGGTTGTAAAGTGACTTCTAAGTGATCAAATATAACATGCAATACTATGTTTATATCTTAGTGACGGAACAAAATGAAAATTAAGTACAGTCAATCTTCTTACAACAGCGTATTCTTCTAACAGAGCACGAATTAAACTGGTTTTTAATAAGTTAAATGTAAGTTTCTTATAGCTCTGTTTCCACATAGTGTGGTACGAACTAATCACGTTATAGGAGGGTTGACTGTGTTTGTGTATTAAATGGTGTCTTATAAAAAGGATATAATTTGAATATATAAAACCCCAGACTAGAACATTTTCCGATATGGAAAGTAAATGTTTGATGAGGGGCAGAATATTTTCTGGTATGTCTGCTTTTGTCAATTCACTTAAAGCAGTTATGCAAAATTTGAATATTTTTTTTAAATCAGTTCCTTCAAACTGTTTTTTGGCTTTGAAATGAACTTCCCATGTCAAACCAACATCAGAAGATTTTACTGTTGTTGCATATTCTTGCATTATTGCAGAAATAATACTGCATCCCAAAAGTTGCTGTTGTAACAGGAGGAAATGAAATATAGAAATTGGGTCTTTAAACTCACATGTTTCATTTGACATACATAATATTTGTTAAATTATATCATCTAAATTAAAAATGAATGTATTTTCTTACTCTTGGTAAATCATTATTGCCCATTATAAGTCCTTCTACTTCATTAAGCAGTTGCCTCCTATCCTCTGCTGCTGTGTCTATACTTCCACGTTTGACCATAATGGCGATTACTTGTAATATCCTTTCTCGAACAAATGGTGCAAGTGTAGGTTTGTTTATAATGTAATGTAAAAGATACTGTCTTAAAGAAATAAGGTCATTTTCTTGTAATATTGTCCATTCTCTGATTAATGCAGCTTTTATTAAACCAGCACATTCGAAAAGCACATAATCTACAGTGCTTGTTTCTAAAATTTGACGACATAATTGGTACGGTGAACTTGTTTTACGGAAATTTAAAAAGACAGCTTCAGCTACTTGACGCTGCTCTTGTGTAACAAGATTTGGAGTTGCCTAATAAAATAATATTTGGAATCATTAAATTTAGTGTAATAACTTAACTTATACATTCATGCATGTCTTATTATATGATATAATAAAGTATAAATTTATATAAAACATTGAATGTCTATTCTTTATGTTGTGTAGTTCTTTTAAGAAAAATATGTATTAAGAAGCCTTTTTCTAAATGGCAAAAGTGTTCTGCATTTTGTTAATAAAGGTAACAATATTTTTAAAATGAACATCAGAATAACTAGGTCTTTTAAATTTCTTATATTCTTCATTTAATCATTTAGAACAAATATAATAAACATTAATTTGTATTAATTGAAATTTAGAGCTATGTTTTGCAATGTATTTTCAATTGCTCTGACATATTTTGGCTTCGATAAAGTAATATTACACAATTAATATATGAACCTAATGTGTAATATAAATATGCTTAAATGAACCAAAACAAATAATTTTTCTTTTAGAGGTAAAAAAATTTTATTTTTCATCAAATAACATTTCATGTAGATACATTTTCTTAATTTACTACCAAACTTCTGTAACAGTAATAACATAACCATAACAATGCATTATCGTATCTTATATCATTGTTTTATGAACGTTTAACAGTAAGTTGTTTTTGTACTTTTAATATTGTTAATAATGGCACAATAAAACATTTTTCTTAAAGATCTTCACATAAGTATAATGATATTACTTACTAAAATTACTTGTGCTGCAGCTTCTAATTCTCTTAACACTTGCTCCGCCATTGTTCATATATATTTTCTGCATCCAGTGCATCTAACATGCAAGATTTTAAATGATTTGACTAAAGTACATTTTCTTTTTGATTGTTTGAAAAATATTTTTGTACATAACTTTAATGTTTAACGCAATTGAAAACAATTAAATTAAATTATTGAATACATAAAATTGTAATAAGGTAATAAAATTTATATAATAATTCATCATATGTAAATTCATATTCTTTTTATATGAAATAATTAAAAAATGAATAATTTCCGGAAAGTCCAATACTTTAAATTCTTTCAGTTTTTTGGACTTTTATTAAAATTAAATATAACACAAATATTAAACTATGGTGTATTGATCTTTTTTATTAATTTCATAAAAATCTGTACAAACTTCCGTAGAATTATTTAATATTAGTAATGATGTAAATGCAGTACTTAAAAATGACCACGCATTTATATATAATGTAAACAAATTTTAAATCAGTAATACCACATTTACCATAAATTGTATGTTACATGCTATTTTTTTTAAATAACAAAAGCTTAGCTTATAAAGTGATCTTAAAAATTAATACCTTATATCGACAAATTAATGTACTTAAATATTATATAAAGTAACTACTTAAACAACTAAGATTTGCATTCTTGATGAAATGGTTCTAAGGAACGGAAATCTCTCCATGTGGGTGGTAGAGCACTATGTAGATGCAGACCACATCGTTTACAAGGCTCACTGAATAGATTACTGAAGCTGTGTAACCAAGTCTACAAATGAAAGGAAAAAGTCAAAAAAGTTGTTTTAATACATATTGACATTGTTATTAGTTTATACCTTTACAAGGTTGAAAATATTATTCTAAAATAGCAATAAAAGTGATAATGTACAAACTTACAACAAATGATCGAAGCGCTAAATCTGGCAAATTTGGTGAATAAAAGTGCAACATTGCAGCATGAGCATTTTCTGTTACTTTCCTGAAAACTTTATGTCTTGATTCTGTCCATAAATCCATTGTTTCATTGTATCCTTTGACAACAACCCATTCAATCATAAGGCCTTTAAAAGCTATTACTGCTTTTAAAACTTGGCCTAAAGTTACATGTAAAACAACATTTGATGCAAATGGTCGTGAAATTGAAGATGTCATGTTAGGAAATTGACGATCCAAAGCTGTTACAATAGAATCCACTTGCCTATATACAAAAAGATTCAATATTATTTTTATTTTGTATAACATTTTAATTAAGTGTTATCAAATGTAATTATTAATGTTAAATTACTGTGGTGAAACATTATGACTGCTCATTTGAATCTTCCCACGTTTTGTCCTGCTTAAATTAGTATAAGAACGTTTCAATGAGTTTTGATTCAGTAAGGCATGAGCAATGTTGCTATATTCATGCACTTTATCTGTCCATTTATGTCCATTGACAACTGTTCCATAAAGATTCTGCCTTTCTTGGGTTGTTTCCTGACCAAGAAACTGTGTATTTGCCAATGTAAATGGACCAGGAGGAGGAGTCAAACTGTTCACAGCTTGTTCAACATCTCTGTAAAATTATTGTACCAATTGTTTACTACATTCTTTTAAAAATATATTCCTTTTTTTGTAAAAGTAGCATTATTTATGCCAAATCAAATTATATGCAATTTCTTTATAGAAAAAAAACTAATTACAGTATTATAATACAAAGAGAAATGCGTGTAATGAAGTTTGTCAAAAATACCTTAAATTAATGTTAACTGTTGAAAGGAGTTCTTGTAATTCACAAAGATATTTCGTTTCTTTATTTTCCTCACCATGATCAGCCCTCAAGCCGTTAGCAAGGGATTCAAAAACTTGTCCTACGCTTGAACGCAATACTTTAATCGAAATAAGAGCATTTTGTAATTGTTCCATACTTAGTATTTTTTACAATTAAATTAAAAAAAACGTAAAATACGGAAACCATACGTCAACAATCACTGTCTACTGCAGGTTGTACACCAGTAATGGGAAAAATCAGTGATGGGAAAAATAGCTACAGACGACCAAGCAGACTTCTCCCTCCATACCGTCTTTCGAGAAGAGAAGGAGATGAGTACAAGCAGCCGAACATAGCGTCGCGCGCATGGTGCTTGTCGAATGTTGCCGAATACCGACGAAATACACCGAGCCGTGATACTCATTCTCACACATTCACACTCTTTCTGTTAATTTGCCTGATCGCTCATGCCTCGTCAACAGCGAAAAGCAAGAATTATGCTTTTCAGCATAGTGAATGTATACCTATTTACAATAGAACGACCAGCGGCGGGTCAAAAAATACACATTTGTAAAAAATAAAATTTCGTACAAATGGTACTTTAAATAATTTGTGTAATATATAATTTATATATTTTTATATATAAATATGAATTATTTTCAAATTTAATATACATATAATTAATATATATAATATATATATAATAATATACATATTATTTTAAATGAACCTTCTCTTGGCGAGTAATGTGTACGCTAAAAGACTCTTTGTTTTTTAATTTTGTTACATATATCACCAAATTATTAATGGTGTACTTATATAGCACTATCGTCATTACTATTTTTATTATTTAGGTAAACTATTTCATAAATAATGTCTACATATTACCGCTCGATGAAAACCACGAGAAGGTGGTAGTTTCTTCTATCGGGATAGAAACTGTTTACAATTAAAAAATTTTTAAAACTTTAAAGATTGTAAAGTCTTTATGAAAATGGAATGAAGTCTTTTATGTAAATGAAATTGAATTTACATGTCTGCATAAATGAATGCAATATTACCGAATAACGTAATTACAAAACATGGTCTCATCTAGGACATGCATTTATAACTATTTAACTGTTCTTAATTTTAATTGTTTCAAAAAAACAACCACAAAATAAATTTCGAAACTTTCTCCATAATCCAGTTGTCATAAAACTGCTAAGTAATAATATCTAGAGGAAAAAGGTACATGTCATACATTATGAAATATGTGCACCTTAGAAAATTTTGATATTTCTGTAGTACTTATACATATAAGTACATTGGAAGAATTATATGGTTTCACTACCTTCAATGAATAAACAATTGATGTATAAAAAAGAATTGTAAAATACTAGCGTGCAAAATACCGCAAAACATGAAAATGTTTTTTTTGGGATTTCACAAATTTCAATGATTAAATAAATTTCCAAATATTACCGTACACCTCATATTTTTTTACACAGTCTTCTTTTTCACGATTTTTATTTAATACGCATTAAAAAAATGTAATTATATTGAAACTATTACTTATGAAAAAAAGTCGCGTCAAAATAGAATTAAACTTTTCTTCTAATTCGTGTTAAATGTAAATTTTGTAAAATAAGTTCGTGTAGAAACAGAATTAGGTGTTCATAAGAAGACATATTCAGAACATACCGAATGATAAAAATGAAAAGTTTGAAATTAACGGGACCTTATTTTTAAAAAATTAAAAATCCTTGTATTTGGAACATGCTATACATTTAGTGCAATCTACTTTATAAAGGGAAAATATAGTTGCAAACAGAATTTATTATTAAGTATTAAAATACATAATAAAAGAAATTTACGGGACATTTGTGAATAAACATTTTAATATTTACTTATATAAAATTAATCATTAAATATTAGAATACATAAAAGAATATATTTAACCAGTCAAGTGCGTTTGACGACTATATCCGTCATGCGTAAATTTTATTACAATTTGATATTTAAATTGTAATTTTGGCATAATTGGTACACCAGTGTTCCACTCACAGAAAAACTTTGTGCACATAAAACGGACGTTGTTGGCACAATTCGGAAAAACAGAATTGGCATTTGTAAAGAAGGTAGAGAAACGCGTATCAAAGAAGGCGAATATGTTACAAAATTTTCAAAAAAACTTATGTTGTTGAAATGGCAAGATAATAGGGAAGTTTATCTTGTAAGTAGCGTCCATAACCACAACATCGTAGAGATAGAAAAAAGAAATGTAATAAAAGAAATACCAGAAGTAGTTGCCGATTATAATAATAAAATGGGTGGAGCAGATGTGAGTGATGGCATAGTTATTGCATACTCAAAAGCAAGAAAAAGGTTAAAGAAATAATATACAAAAATGTTTCTCCACCATTTAAATGTTATATTTTCAAATTCATATATAATGTACAAAAAAAATGGTAGAAAATTAACCCGAGTAAATTTTTTATTAGAATATATTGAGGATACAATTGCATCGTATCCCATTGATTCGCCAAAATTATCACAATCGCGGTCAATGACATCTAATGTTTCACGCTTGATCGAGATACATTTCCCGGATTACATACCAACTAGTTCAACAACAAAAAATTTTTCGAGAAGATATGCTGTGTGTTAAAAAAACATATTAGAAAAGAATCGTGCTTTGGTGCCCAATTTGTCGGTACCATGAGTCAGAGATTTTTATGGGGCAAATCGTTTGCCATGTCGCATATGGCTTTTTTTCTTTTTCTTTGTGTTTTACCCTTCCATTCACGCTATTCTTTCACCGGGCCGAATTTTCGCGAGTTGCAATCTATGCGCAGATGTAACGGCTTATCATTTTGAATACTCTATCATACAACGGCCGCTAAGTCTTTTGTGAACCCGATTGCCGATTTTTATTAAAATCATTTGTATTTCATTTCACTCTTCTTGTAGAAAATATTATTTTAATATTACAATATCTTAAAATTGAGTTAAAATTGAGTTCAGTATCGACAATTGTTTAAAATTATCTATTACAGTGACATAACTAATGTTATGCGATGTCTCGCATAGTTTAGAATCATCTTTTTTGTTTCATAAATTTTTCAATCGTTAACGCTTTCTGCTCAAAAATGCCGTAGAGATTCTCCTAAATGACGCACTGTGGTGCTGTGCTAAACTGGAGTGCCAACTTAAATTTCTTTTGTTGAGGTGGGTACGAATCCGCGCACTTTAGTGTACATGAGCTGACCGCTGTGGTAGAGAAGTATTGGCCCAATACTATTGGGCCATGCCAATTAACAAGTGATAGGCGTATAATTTTCTTTATTGTACGTCTTCTAAAACAATTACGAAATTAGATGAATTGAAATATTAAATTTTGCAGCACTCAGGTTATTCAACTTTCTTTTGCCAACAGACGTTCATCTAACGATTAAAATTTCCTTAAGACGGGCGTCTATGCACTAAAATCTCATTGCGGAAAGTGGACCGAAGCAAATAGAGTATATTGTGATTAAATAAACAGCCTTTAGAAATAGATATACAGTTTTATATATTCAGTTAGAAAATCGACATTTCATATGCACCAACCTAATAATTCCAACACTTTTACATTTTGAGTGCCAAGCGTTTTTGTCGTTTCCCATTTGAAAAGTGCCAAGCGGTGCTTCTGTCACAACAGAGAGAGCGCAAAATCGCCGCTCGGTACTCAAACAGTTAGAAGATCAGTGAGTACACAGATACAAAAACGCTGTACAAGGTTAACTTCTATAAACGAATTTAATTTATTGGTTATTATATACAGCCATACTTAATCATAATAGTATTTATTAAAATATTATTTCTAAACTACATTTTACACATTGTTCTCAGCTGGTGGTGCCAGAGATTGATGTAATTTTGTAACTGCAGTCGAGACTATCTGACGTAATGTTTCGTCCTCACTGCAGGTAACTTTAAGATTGACCAAGTCTATATGAGCTTTCTTACCATCAACTGTAACATACAATTTTTCACCCTTAAAGATTTTCGGCACTGAATCCTCACCGAACATCTCCTGTAACATTTCTATTAGACACTCTTTAAAATGCATCCGATCCATTTTTGTAGGTGCAGCTAGCATTTTCGGTGCTGAGTCATCCATCATATCTGCTTGTAGGAGCACTGTTAATACTGAATCTGCGTACATGTCGTTTACGGGCGTCGCGATCCACTCCATCGTAACGATCTTTCCATCAATGGTAATATCTACATTCTTAAACACTCGTAATTTTTTATCGTCTATTACCTCTAGATTACCAGCAATTTGAGTAAGTAAATGCTTAAGTACTGGCAGTGAACCAGAGAAATAAATGCTTTGCCTTTGTATCACTTGACTCATACTCATATCTGTATATTTGGATAAATCACCAGGTGCTAAAAGGAGGTAATTGAAATTCCGCTTCACCAAAATTCCAGATAAAGTTTGTCCTGGTTTTGGAGTTTGCATAGCTAAAGTTCCCATAACTTTCGCTGTTTTCTCGCCTCTAAAATATAATTCCACTGCAACAGTGTTGCGTGGGTTATGGATTTCCATCACAGTACTTGGATCATCTTCATATTCTCTTTGCAAAGCAGCTTTTAATCTGCCCATTTCGTTCTGTTCACCATGAACCAGAACAACATGTGGTGGTTTTAACATGCGTACAAACTCTGATGTTTGCTGATAGTCTGTATGAGCAGAAAAAGATATGTAATCTACAGACATTTTTAAAGGCAATTTTTGCCCTGACATGCTGGTTATCTCTTCTGGTTCAGATAAGATTGTTTTAGCTAAGGTACCCTCTACGCAATAACCAGCTATAATCACGCCATTTTTTGCATCTGTGCACCAAGATTCAAAAAGTTCACGTGATAAACCACTTTGCATCATACCAGGTGAGGCCATTACCACACAGGGACCAATATCGTCAAAATGGTCAATACTCTTTAGATTTGATATGTGTTTAAATACAAATGGATTATTTATAGCAATTTGTCTTCTAATTTTATCATTCATTGCATTTACGTATGTTTGATATACTGCCATACACTTTTTTGCTAGAGAAGATGCATAGTAAATTGGAATCTCATGAAGCTCTGGATGTTGACTCCAGTATTCATCTAATATTAGAAGTAATTCTTGAGCTCTACCCAAAGCAAAAACTGGGATTAAACATCTTCCACCACGATTAACTATCTCATTTACTAAATTAGTAAATCGTCCTTCTCGATCTTCTCGTTTTTCATGAATGTGAGTACCATATGTAGATTCGATAATTAAAACATCTGGATGTACACTTGGTATTTCTGCCGCCATCAAATGTCTATCCTCCTGCCTACTGAAATCACCCGTATAAAGTATTTTTACACCAGCAATCTCAATCATAAACATTGCAGCACCTAGAACGTGACCTGCATTATAAGCCCAAAATTTTATACCAAATACATCTTTCTCTTCATGAAAATTGATTGTTTCTATTTTGTCCATACTTGCTTCCAGGTCTGATTCAGTATACAGCATTTGTTCTGTTGCTATATTACTTACTTTTATACAGTCTGACAATAACCACCTATAAATTGATAAAAGTGGATTTTAATGTCTTTATTTTCATTTTTTTTGTTTACAATTTATGATATTTAATTATTTATATAGCATAGTAAAGAAGATCATAATAAATATTACACAATAAAAAGGAGAAAACAATCTTTTAATAAAAAAAATATGTCAAACACGGTTTATTTTTATTTAACAACCAATATCTAAGGAGTAGTCGTTACCCATAAAAGCAATAATATCATTATAAATTATATTACAAATATTAATAAGAATATTCTTTTTACCTATAAATAGCTTTTGTGGCATGTGTCATAAAACATCGTCCTTTAAAGCTAGTTTTTTGTAAAAACCATGGCAATGCACCACAGTGATCTAAGTGAAAATGGGAAATCAACAGTAGATCAATTTCATCCGCTTCTACCAAATCAACAAAAGGCAGTGCATCCATTCCTGTTAAACCTGGATGTATGCCACAATCCAGCATTATTTTCTTTCCTTTAAACTCTAACATAATACAGGACCTTCCAACCTCTTGTCCTGCACCAAGAGGTCTAATTGAAAGTAAATCGCTCTCTTCTGCCGGAACTTGCGTTTCTGCTTTTCTTTTCGAAGACATTGTTGCTATTTGGTAAATTAATACATAAACTCTTATATGTTAACGAGAAACTAAATAAGCATTATACTTGCTAATGTAACAGAGATATAATCTTTTAGTAATAATATATCAGCATTCTCGACAATAGTTTGTAACTTACATCTCCTGTTACAAATAACAGATCAATAGTCAACTGGTTCTACAATGTACATCGTAACCGACAAATGTAAATATATAGGTTATGTATCAACGTTATCTTTCATATATTTTCATCAGTTATTGTTAATGAATACAGATTCGTCAAAATTCAGAAACAATGCATGAGTCATGTTCTACCCAAAATGACTGAAAGGCGTTAAATGATAAATAATCATTTCTCAATTAAAAAATATATCATAGTGAAGTATTTTTTTAAATTTACCTCCATTCGCCGTGTACGAGTAAGTGAAAGTATGTTCTAGTGATTCGTAATTAATTAAAGTTACTAGAAAAGTTGACATGTATCATTGTAAAATGCAACAATACGCAAATAATAATTATTTACATGATATCCCATGATTTTTACGTACATTATTTGTTGTATGTATTATTCTCTTAAGCAAATAATCTATACCTTTTAAGGTTACCGCATGCTTACTGCAGTTTACCGAATATTTGTATTTACTGCAGTTTACACCATTATACTACATTTTTAGTTTCTAGTGGATGTTCTACCACCTGAAATAGCTTGTAGGCAATGCCGCTATAAAAACTCCTATATCATATACACTGTCTCAAATAGAAACTATATAAGGAGTGATTAATATTTTGCGTCTATGATTTATAATTTACCAGTTTAAAGCAAATTAATTTAAATCTATTGAATTGAATTAAGTGAAAATTCTTCTGATAGTAGTAATTGATGATTGATTTTAAGATTTAAAAATATTATTGTACATGAATTCAAGTCGTAAGATTAAAAATGCGATAATAATGTAGTGAGTTATATTAAGTATTCATAATAACGTAAATTCAGTTTTGTCCAATAATATCACTAATAAAATTTATTATTTCTTAATTAGTACAGCAATAAACAAATATTCGAGCGTTGCCGTCCGAAGCTGTGAAATAATTATTAATCTTATCATTTATCAATTTCAGCCACTTACTCTTTTCAAAACAATTTTTATATTGTCTACGAAAATGTTTTGGTAGATACGCAAAATGTCGTTTTTTTCATTAATTCCGTTGATTTATTTTTGTTAAAATCATTTGTATTTTATTTCACTCTTATTGTAGAAAATATTATTTTAATATTACAATATCTTAAAATTGAGTTAAACTTGAGTTCAGTATCGACAATTGTTTAAAATTATCTATTACAGTGACATAACTAATTTTATGCGATGTCTCGCATAGTTTAGAATCATCTTTTTTATTTCATAAATTTTTCAATCGAGAACGCTTTCTGCTCCAAAGTGCCGTAGAGATTCTCCTAAATGACGCACTGTGGTGCTGTGCTAAACTGGAGTGCCAACTTAAATTTCTTTTGGCCGCCATTGAGGTGGGTACGAATCCGTGCCCTTTAGTGTACGTTGAATGTCGTATGGAAGAAGTGCAGTTTTGCAGACGACACTCTGTTTTTCATTCTTTCCAAATGAACGCCACAGCCATTGGCACTACTGATGTTCCGTAACTACCTTATCGACTCACACAATTACGTGATGTGAAGTCGCGGCACCTTTCTGGCTACACTGTTCATAACATGTTCAAATGTTAATACAGTTAAAATAATAATAATATACATAATATAGTTCAAGACCGCATTAATCGCGACATTTTCTGTCATAAATTTTCGATACAGTAACCGAGAAAGTAGTATTCTCTATCCTATTCAGGCGATACTAGCGCCGTGTAGAATATCACGCTACAATTACTCGTGCGATCATTTGACTGTCCTCTCTCCAGTGATAGAAGTACCTTTTCTTTGCTACGCCTACAATCTTACAAATGTCTGCTGTAAGCCGTAACCTACACTGCAGAGTGCAGGTTGTAATTTGCAAACTGAATGCGGAGTGACGCAGTTAGGTTCACACGTTAGTGATTTAATACTGTATGTGCGTATGTTTGTAGAAAGTTTTATATAATAAACAAAAACATTGTTCATGAAAGGTAATAAAGATATGTCGCAGAATATTTTATTACCAACATCATGAATGTGGAGCATTAATGAATCTGCTTGTCATACTACATTTTCTAACTATGTGGCAAAAACTGCAAGTTCCGATTAGATAGTGTATCTGAAAAGTAACGAAAGTGCAAAAACTGGAATCATCGTAAGCGTACCGTATGTTTACAGTTAATAGTTCAGAACTGTTGTGCGATACAAATTACAGTGAAAATTACTAGATAAGCTGTTTACAATATTCCTATATACTTCCGCAGTAACAATCAAGATGGCAAACATTGTTTGATGCCCACTCATGAACATTCTGCTTTAATAAATTTTTATTTGTACAAAAATAAACAAAATTAATGTTTTTACACGTGAAACGTAAAAAATATATCTTCAAGATTATTTTTAATAAGTGAATGACGAAAGTAAACAATAATTTCTCATGAATGGCATATAGACATGATATTAATCAAAATTGAGTAAAATATTATGCATTAATTCATTATTTTGAAACGAAATACAAAAAATAAATTGACATTACAGATGATGAGGTTTATGTAGTAATTTGAAGAAAAAATAGAAAGTGTGACTTGTAAAATCACATCTGATTATAATGGCTCCCGTGCCTTTGGAAGGACATCAAACTCCTGTGGCAAATAACATGCCACAGGAAGGTAATCGAGGTATGTCCATGTCCCTTGGAATGCTAATAGACTTTATCATCCAAAGGACGTATCATGAACTTACTGTACTTGCAGAATTGTAAGTATATTTTGGAATAATATGCATATTTTCTTATTTATTTAATAAAATGATTATATTGTACATAATTAAAATTAAAAACATATAAAGCATCTATAACATTATACATATGAACATCAGTAAATATTGATTTCACTTTGGATTTCAGACTTCCTAGAAAAACAGACATGGAAAGAAAGATTGAAATATATAATTTTTCTGCAAGAACTAGACAATTATTTGTTCGGCTGTTAGCTCTCGTAAAATGGGCAAATAGTGCTTCAAAAGTTGACAAATCAGCGGTAATGATTATTTATCACTACATATGTCTATAATAATCGTATTAGAATTCGGAAAAACTCATTCGTAAGCTACATGTTATTTTAAGTTGTTTGCTTTAATAATATATAATTCTTTATACTAACAAATATTTTAAGATACGATATATTTGAGAAAATTGAGAAACTCATCAGCCTCAAGAAAATTAAAAACTTTAGCTTTAATGTTACAGAAATCATTGTTTTATTAATAATCCTGGCTTTCATTGACATAACAATACAAATTCATTTCCCCATACTCTTTTACTGTAGAGGATAAATTATTGTAAATGGTTCTTACATTACTCATATTTTACTGATTTTATATTAGAAATAAATTTGTGTGTGTAATATAATACATTTCATTTCTCTAGCATATCATGGCATTTTTGGATAAGCAATCTCTATTATTCGTGGATACTGCTGATATGCTTGCAAGAATGGCCAGAGAAACTTTAGTGCATGCTAGGTTACCTAATTTTCATATTCCTGCTGCTGTGGAGGTTTTAACAACTGGAACATACAGCCGGTTACCAGCTTGTATCAGAGTAATAAAATATTTATATATAACTTACGTAATTTACGATAATAATACTTCCTTTTTTCCATATTATAATAAGTATACACACTTTTAAAGAATTGAATTTTATTTTTGATTTTATTTTGTTAATATAATATAACTTTACCTTACTAGGAAAGAATTGTTCCTCCAGATCCTATCACTCCATCAGAAAAAAGGAATACCTTACAAAGACTTAATCAAGTTATACAGCATCGATTGGTTACTGGAAATTTACTTCCCCAAATGCGAAATTTGAAGGTATGCTCTTTTAAAGTTAAAAAAGAACATAGCAGTCATTTGCATATTTGTACATGTAAATCCACTCTACCGTTTTAGATTGATGCTGGGCGAGTTACCTTTCTCGTGGAACAAGAATTCTCAGTATCTTTGACCGTAATGGGTGATGGACCTAACGTTCCATGGCGACTGCTAGATCTAGAAATTTTGGTCTCTGACAGAGAAACTGGTGATGGAAAAGCATTAGTACACCCATTACAAACTCGATATGTTCATCAGGTCATTATGATAAGAAATTTATAATTATTTTTTTATATTTAAACTTGTATATATAAAGATTTTACTAACTCTAATAAATAATTATCGTAAAAATTTAGGTTGTACAAGTGAGATTGGCTGAAAGTTCAGATCCTTTAACTGAAGTTTATCACATTTTACATCATTTTTGTCAATCGCTACAGCTGGAAGTATTGTATTCCCAAACGTTACGTCTGATACGCGACCGATTGGATGATCATATTCACGTCGATGAATATGTTCCTGGAAAGTGTCTTTCTGTTTCATACTGGAGGTTGTGATCAAATAATTAATTCTATATCTTTTAAGAATTCTATTAGAAAAACAATAAAAATGTGTTAATAACACGTTTGTGCT